>JAGFNQ010002894.1:0-120410 GCA_024364735.1 Boesenbergia rotunda | reverse complement strand
ATTTACAACACCGCCGATACTTGAACTTAGCTTACCAGTTTTATTCCTTTCATCCTTAATATCAAGTAAACTCTTGCTTGATATCCATGATTGTCGTTGGAAAAGAGAGAATGGAAATGCAAAAACTAGTTTAATCTTCTACATGGCCCAGAATTATATTTTTGAAACTGAGAGATTAGTGATTTGAGAGAATATTTCCATCTTTGTTCAAAGGCAAGTCTGAGAAACAAAAAGTGATTTGCCTCTATTATGTTTATAACTGTAGGAGATATTTCTATAAATGGAACTACTGATGGAATTAAATCATTCTACTCAGTCAATTTGGAATATTGAGGTATCATGGAATGCTCCATTGGGTCCTAGTTGTTCATTTGTTGCAGAACCTTGTGGACCACAAAAATTGGCACCTTGTGCATGATTGACTGATGGAAACATGCAATTTCATCTCCCATCATTTTTATTACTGCAATTCATGTTATGCCAAATGGTTTGCCCTGATTGATTAGTCAATTGAATTATTGTCTTTTGAGTTCTTTTACCGATTGTTATTGTAATATTTTATATATTACTGGAGAGTTTTTTTAACTTATTTTTATCGAAACTGTAGTTTTGGTTAATATGAATCAATGCTATACGACTGGGTAGTTAATTTCAATGATGTTGCAAGGAATCTATCTCAACTTGTTCTCATTTTTTTCAGTAGGTTGCCTAAATGATTTGAGCATACATGCAAATGAGTTCAACTACGAAGGATCTATTTCAACTGGTGAAATTATCACGACCATGGAGTCTCCCATGGACAAGGTCAATAAATTCAGAAGCATCTTATCCAAGCTTGGCAATGAAAAGAAACAGTTGTCCATCTACATTGGGGATTCGGTTGGTGATTTGCTGTGCTTGTTGGAAGCAGATGTTGGGATAGTGATTGGATCGAATTCAAGTTTAAGGAGAGTTGGGGAGAAGTTTGGTGTCTTATTCACCCCGCTACACCCTGCCTTGATAAAGAAGCAAATGGAGGTTGTCGGGAATGACTCAAACCCATGGAAGGGGTTGTCTGGTATTCTCTACACTGCATCTAGCTGGACAGAAGTACATGCATTTATTTTGGGGGCATAGTTTTTATCTATTTTGCACCTCTTTCCTCTTGTTGTTAAGAGTAATATAGACTCGTTCCTATATCAATATGTGGCTGGTTTTGTGAAGCCACAAGTTTCTTATTTATCCTCCACATTTAGATTGATGGAAAGAAGAATTACTTTGTCTCTGGCAATTGTCTCTTGCTTCCAACCCATCAAGTAGTCGCCAGTAGGCATTTTTATCAGACGACAGTCGAAGGTATTTAAGTTTCAGTTTTTGCATGTACATCTCATTTGTATTTGTGGTATAAAAAACGATGTCCAAAATCAGTCATTTTTGGAATTAGGGATGGAACTTGAGAGACTCAATTTGTCTTTAAGCCAAAATTTTTAGAATATCAGATGAATGTGTATCCTCTATGCAAGCTGAGAAATTCAATCACTTTATTTTGGTGCCCTGAGGTAGCAACCTTTCAGCATCAGTCGGTAATGTGCCTTCAGAAGTCCAAATGATTCATTTCAACGAGTGCATGCTAAATGGTGACATTTCTAGCTGATAAAATTCACTGGCAATATAGAAAATCATGCACTTGAAGTTGTGTAACCCTTGAAGTTGTGTAACCAATATGTGCAACAAATATTCTTCCTCCTAAATTTGTCTCATGAATTGTGTGCACGGGGAACTGTTCCGTGACCAAACCATGTGGAAAGTCGAAGTGCCAAACTCTGTTGCTTCAATCTGCCGTCTAAAATTTTCGTAACAGCCCAATACTCTTCTCATTTCTCCTGTAATTCTGAAAATGAAACTCTATACTTCTCTACAGTCCACGATTTCACAAGCTTTGAATGTGCTCGATGGTTTGGTAAAACACCTAAGTTTCTTTCTTTGCAGCACCAACAATTTCCCGTGTCAACGATTTCTTATGGAAGTTCTCAACATGTCCAGCTATAAATGTGAGCTTAATGAATGCGTTTTGATCTTTAATCATGATGCTGACCCCTTTATAGGTCATTAAGGTGTCTTGGTTAGAACATTTTGATGGCGCCAAAGAACTCAAAATGATGCTCTATGGGCAACACTGTCTCTCTTGTTCACTCTCTTTACCTTGAAGGGTGGTAGAAAAAGGAAAAGTGTTGTCCAACATTCTTGAAACAAAATCAGTTTTATTGAGATGACCACGAAAAGTATTGAGGTGTAATAGATTCATCAAGTAAAAGTCCCCTCCTCCTCTCCGTCCCGATTAGAAATGTTCCAATCAATTATGGGGAAAGACCAGAGAAGTTCACTGGGTTGAACTTCATGAGGTGACAGCAAAAGATACTCTTCTACTTGACCACGCTCAATCTGACTTTGTTCTTGATCGAAGGCTCTCCCAAGCATGCTGAGGATGCTAATGTTCAGACCATCAGTGCAGCGGAGGCTTGGACTCATTCTGAATTCCTATACCCAAACTACATCCTCAGCTGTCTTGCCGACTTGCTTTATGTTATGTACAGTACCAAGAGAATGACTAAGGAGCTGTGGAAGTCCTTGGACAAGAAGTACAATATGAAGAATGTGGGGGTGGGGGCCAAGAAGTTAATCGTGGATCGATTCCTAAACTACAAGATGGTTGACTCCAATATGGTGATTAGTCAAGTTTAAGAGCATCAAATCCACTCGGAAGGTATGGTTCTAAGTGAAACCTTCCGGGTGACAACAATCATTAAGAAGTTGCCTCCCGGCTGGAAGGATTTCAAGAACTACCTGAAGCATAAGCAAAAGGAGATGAGCGTGGAGGAACTTGTTGTTAGACTTTGCATCGAAGAAGACAATAAGAGTTCAGAGATAAAGGGTTTCTCTCAGGTTATTATAAAAACAAACGGTCGAGCACGGTCAAAACTCGAAATGGAAGAACACCAAGTCTTCCAAGATGGGACTCAGATGAGGTATAAGCAAGAAACAATTTTCTGGGAAGTGCTTCAATTGTGGCCGAATCGGTCATAAATTTTCGGAGTGCAGGAAGCCGAAGAAGAAGCAGGAGGCCAACCTGAACAAGGGACCAGAAATGAACGACCTCTATGTAGTGGTCTCTGAGATGAACCTAGTGGGTTCAAACCCGCAACAATGATGGATCGATACTAGTAACACCAGACATATGTGATGCAACAAGGAGCTATTCCACATTGAAGAAGTCAAAGATGGGACAAGCTATTCATGGGGAACTTGACAACCTCAGACATCATGAGCTAAGGAAAAGAGGTGCTGAAGATGACCTCGGGTAAGAACCTCAATGTTATATCTGAGAGATATCCTAAGACAATCGTCTTAAATAATTTATTATTTATTATATAAATACAATTTCACTATTTGGGTGCACATTCTTTATATGTATGATTAGATCTTACACTCATTTATTGAACGCTCGCAATATGATTCATAGCATGAGAGAAATTATGATTGAATCATGACTAGTGAGCATCTCTACATGTATAATTATGAATGTATTGAAAACTTTCCTAATCGACGAACTGATGTATTCATATATTATCAATTTTGTGAGACTAGCACCGATTATACTCCTTGGTCTAACAAAGTAGTTGTTTATCACTAGCTGGATACATTGAAATGTCGAGAGTTAAATGTGGATGTTAGTTATGGTAATTAGTTCATTGAACTGACCTGCCATGAGGGTTTATATGATTTTTTATATATGGATATGTCTATGAAGATCTCATAGCAACTTAAGTACGGGTTTCCTTTGACTTGAGATATTCAAGTCACCTTGGTCACGAAGAGCTATACTTTAACATCCTAAGCAAAGATCTCTTTGAAGGTGTGACCCCAAGATGATTGCGAATGTCAAAGTGCCCGAAGGTGCTTGGATAACTCACAAAGGATTCATCGCTCCTTACATGGAGACATATATCCTACGGTCACTTGTTAGGATTGTTACTCAAAGTTTTTGGCTAAAGCATCACATGCCAAGAGTATGAGACTCTTGAACACATGTCGGAGTAACTGGAATCCACAGGATGAGTAAATGATACGTAGGTTAGGTGTGACGTAGTCAGCCTAATGGAGACAGACACATAAACTATGTTCTAAACTAAGTGAGTATAAGACGACTGAAAGGAATAAGACACGACTCACTATAACTGCTGAAAGATTCAAAAATGATTCTGGAATCTACTAATGATTTTTCGATTAATTGGGGATCATGTGTACTACTAGATATCACTTATGATTGATTAATAATTAATAGTTAACTATGGATGACCAAAATAATTGAGAACTTGTTGGGTCACACACACTACGAGTTTATCCAAAGGATTTAAAATGAGATTAAGAATTGGATTCTCAAATCAAGAGAGAGAGAAAATTTGATTAAACCAAACAGAGGACAGATATGAAAAGATATTTATCGAAAAGGAAACGTGGATAGGTCATGCCTATTATAGGTGATTTGGATTTATTAAGGTTTAATAATAAACCAAAAGAAGTTAGGTTTAGTTTCGAAACAACTTAATTTAATAATAAATCAAAAGGGTTTGATTTAATTATGAACCAAAGTCGTTTGATTTTGAACAAAAACTTAAACATAATAATAATGGATCAAATTAACTTTATTTATTGGCTTTGGGAGATGACTTGCTCTCCAAATCATGTAGAGGTGTATGAATACCCTTCTATGAGGAGAAGAGTTGTGTCAATTCATTATTGATCTTAGAGAAAAATATAAAATTATATTAGGTCATTTCTTTTCTTCTCCTCTCCCTCTCCCTCCCTCTTGGCCGCTGCCCCACAACAAGGAGGTGCCCCTCCTTGTTGTCGCTGCCGACCACTGCCTTTGGTTGGCCCTTTGGTCACACCAGCCCATCAACCATCGCCATTGGGAGCAGCCACCCGTCTGCCGCCGGTCACCATCTTTGACTGGACCTCCCCTTGTGTCGTCGGATTGCTTCGATTCATCGGGCACAAGATCGAATAGGAGTTCTCTTGATCGCTTCGTCTCCAAGCTTGGCTAGTATCAATTGGAGAAGAACAACTCGTGGCTTTGTGAAACCGTCTCGACGATAACTCGGAGTAGATACAAATACAGGTGAGATTTTTTGAGTGTCACTTGGTTGATAGTCTTTTACTCCGAACCATCTATTAGGTATACCTAGCATAAATTTAATTCCGTAAAATTTTATATTGTGATTATGTATGCATGTGTTGTATATTATATGAATGGATGTATGTGTTGTAATTTATGAATTTATTATGTTTTAATTCCGTGCGCATGTTTATGAAATATATTTTAAGCACGCATCCACGTCGAGATCCACAATACTCACTCTGAATAATATATTGTATGCTTCGAAGATGCAGAAGAATCTAGTGTCCGGATCACTGTTAAGCAAGCATGACTTTCGTATTATTTTTGAGTCGAACAGAGTTACACTATCCAGGAAAGGAATGTTTATGGAAAATAACTATGTATTTGATAGGCTATTCAAGCTCAATGTAATGGTGATTATGTCTCAGATAAATAAAGTTGAAAGCTCTTCCATTTATGTGTTTGAATCTTCAACACAAGTCTCACATTTGTGTTAACAACGATGTATTGCATAGATTAATAAGCATACAAAGCATATCTGCATTCCACCTTGACTCGAAACACAAATGTAAGACTTGTGTTGAAGTGAAAGTGACAAGGTCATCCTTTAACATGTTGAAAGAAATAATGAACCATTCGACCTAATTTACACCAACGTGTGCAACTTAAAAGGTACATGGACACATGGTGAAAATAAATACTTCATCACTTTTGCAGATGATAACACAAAATACTGCTATGTGTATCTTCTCAAAAGTAAGAACAAAGTTATAGAGAAATTCGTTCTCTATAAAAATGAGGTCGAAAATAAACTTAATAAAAAGATTAAGGTGGTTCGAAGCGATCAAGACAGTGTATATGTATCACCGTTTGCTAAGTTGTGTATTGAACATGAGATCAGACACGAAATAACAGCTCCTTGTACTCCTCAGCAAAATGAAATTGCTAAGCGAAATAATCGAACTCTAAAGAAGGTGACAAATGTTCTTCTCTTGAGCTCTAGACTGCAAGAGTTCATGTGAGAGAAAGTTATGTTAATAACTAATTACCTTTTAAATAATGTGTTGCGTAAAAAAAATAGATAAGAGTCTTTATGAGTTGTAGAATGAAGACAATTGTCCTATAAATAGTTGTGAATGTAGGGGATGACTTGTCAAAGTTTTGGTGCATGATCTGAAAAGGATTAATATATGACCAAAAATTATTGATTGCATATTTATTAAATATGCACATAACAATAGTGTGTATCAGTTTTTTTTGTATATGAGTTACAAAAATCGGATATATACAAGAACTCAATAATAGAATCGAGATATGTATCGTTCTTCAACATGTGTTTCCGTATAAGACCCGAGAGAAAACTAGCTTCTCAAAATGAGCATATGAAAAACAAGAAGAAGAGGAAAAAGATGATGAATCAATTGAGGTTAAACTAAGACGAAGTAAAAGAGCTCGGATGAAAACATCATACGAATTGGATTTTATCACTTTCATGTTGGAAAGTGAGTCTCAAAGTTATTCAAAAGCAGAGAACTCTTCTGATGAACCTCACTGGAAAGAGCCAGTTGCATCTGAGATAAACTCTATATTGCAAAATCACACTTAGGAACTTGTAAATCTTCCTTCGGAAAATAAATCACTAGATAGCAAGTGGATATTCAAGAAGAAAATGAAATCACATAGCACAATTAATAAGTACAAAACCAAATTGGTAATTAAAGGATGCCAACAACAAGAATGCCTTGATTACTTTGATACGTATTCTTCAGTGTCGAGAATAACATCCATTAGAGTATTGGATTTAGAAGAGGAAATTTATATAGAAAAACCTAAAGAATTTTTTGTGCTAGAATAAAAAATTAGGATTTGTGAATTGGTGAAGTCGTTATACGTCTTGAAAAAAAAACATTAAAGCTATGAAAACTTTGATAATGCCATGGAGGAAGTAGATTTAAAATCAATGAATGTGATAAATGTGTCAACATTAAAGTCACAGAAAATGACTATGTTATCTTGTGCCTAAATGTAGAGATATACTTATCATTCGAAGTAATGATAAGATAATCAAATTTACTAAAGATATGTTGAACACAAGATTTGACATGAAAGACATGAGTCTAACAGATGTGATTCTAGGAATCAAAATTTTTAGAACAGAGAAAGGACTGAACTTGTTCTTAATCAATTCCACTAGATAAACAAAATTCTTGAGAAATTTATCAAAGGTGATACTGCATGACACAATCGATAGATATGAGCCAACATCGAACAATCAAGGAGAAAGCATCTCTCAGATAGAGTACTCTTGAACGATTAAAAGTATGATGTACTTGATAAATTATACACAACCAGATTTAGCCTACTCAGTAAATAAACTAAATAGATACACGAGTAATCTCAGTGTTGAGTACTGAAAGGAATAACAAAAGTACTGAGTTATTTAAGGTATACTAGTGAAAATGTATTGTACTATACGAGATATTCCGTTATGATCGAAAGATATAGTGATACCAGTTGGATATCTAACATGAAAGATTTGAAGTTTACAAGTAGATATATATTCATTCTGGGAGGTGGAGTCATTTCATTAAAATCTTTTAAGCAAACCGTAATAATCAGATCCACAATTGAATTTGAGTTTGTAGCTCTTGACAAATGTGGTAAAGAGACTGAATAACTGCGACAATTTTTAAAAGATGTTCCGAGATGGTCGAAACATCAATTGCATACATTATGATAGTGAATCATCAATTGATCGAGCATAGAATCATGTATATAATAGCAAGTCTAAATATATACGTTGGAAACACAATATCATTAGACAACTACTCTCAACAAGAGTTATCACTATTGATTATGTAAAGTCAAAGGATAATCTAGCAGATCCACTAATTAAATCAAGAATTAGTTGCAAACTCATCAAGAGGGATACACTTGATGCCGATAAGAAATGTTAGTGCATAGGAAATCCAACCTATGCAAGTTGAAGATCCCAAGAACTAAGTTCAAAAGGACAACCTAATTGCACTAACAAAGTTGCTCACTGTGGGAGAATAACCCGATAGCTCAATGAAGGATGGAAGTTAAACACATGTCTTTTAATGATCCAACAGAGTTATGTGGAATACTCTTAAAGATCACCTATGTGAGAAAGAAATGAAACCACTTTGAAGAGAGACAATTCTTAAAATTTTTCACAGAACTAGACATGTTCATAGTCAAGAATGAACACATTCATAAGAACTGAATTATATTTAGGAAAGTTCTGGGCGAGATGAATCTTCGAGCCATCCGATCTCAACTTTATGTTTCCCGAGAAACATTATGTTGGACAGACGCCTAATGCTCTCTTTCCGATAGCGCGCCTTCACCACTCCGCTCGAGAGAATTTACCTAATGTCAAAGTTTAGTCCACCCAACTTATTTAGATTTTTGCTCAACTGATATTGACCCTCAAGATTTTTCGTTAGACCTTCAATCTCGACCGATCTAGACTTCCACTTAGTATTCTCAACCTCCAGGATTTTCGATCTAATATAAAAGTCTTTGTACCTAATTCCTCTGACTATTTTTTTTTGTTTAATTTCTACAAGGAAGACTTTCTTATCTAACCTCAACTAAATCTTCCCTATAAGTTCGATCAAATATTAAACTACTACCAAATTTAACTTTGACCTCTTATCAACATCAAAAATTTAAATTCGATTATATGATAAGAACACCAACACTTTCTTTTTCTTCCCCAAAATTGTCATGTTGAGTCATCAGAGAATGTCTCTTTTCTTGAATCGAACACCTCAATTTGGCTCGCCAAGTCCTGTCAGTTCAGCCTTCTTTAATTGCTACATGCGTTATTATTATTATTATTATTATTATTATTATTATTATTATTATTATACACCACAGTTGGCCCTCCAATCCAAACCCACATGCCCCTCACAGAATCGATCACACAAATTATTCTTTTCCAAGTGATTAATGGCTTTAATCTGATGCCCATCCAAATATCATAATAGAAAAAAACAGAGCTCCCATTAATGAATTAGCACCAACTATCAAATAATGCACACCCATTACAGGTTGCGTTGGGGGTATTCAGTAGTATCCTGTCAAGGACAGAGAATAGCAACCTTCAATAGTGGATGCCACTGAAAAGAACACACAAGAACATGAGGAAAGAGATACCTTGACAGGTCAATGAGGAGATAATTCAGACAAAGACTCTTCGACCAACTCCTCCAACATCTTCCCACCAACCTCCTTGCTGAATTCACACACTTCCAACCACCTTGTTTCATCCCATTGCCTTCCCGCCACCTCTTCCTTCACCAACAGGTAGATACTACCGCTGCAGGGATCCTTTGGTATCCACTCGTCACCTGCCAACCCTTTTCTAACAATTGCCCAGACTTGCTCCGCCACAGTGGCATCTCCTTTACTGTCTTTCCCAGGTTCGTGAACCCGTCCTTGGTTCCATGGATAGGTAGTGGTAAATAATGCGAGCTGCCCAATGTCTAACAATGCTGTGTTTATGGAGTCGAACAACAGCCTCTTGCTTGAGCACATCTCCTGGCATTTCTCTTCTCCGTCTTCCATGTGCAGTGACTCAAACAGTGCAGACGGATTCAAAGGACTATCGAGTGAATACCACCCGCTGTAAAGCATTTGGTTATTGCTGTTGATTCCAGAGGCAGATAGCAGTTTCTGGAGCAATGCAAATTGTTCATACTCTTCATCTGCCTTCATGAAGACCATAAAAGGGTTTGAAAATTTTGTTGATTCCGAGTCCAAGCAGAAGGTGCAACGTGATAATGAGCGAACAACAGATTTGATTAGTGGGGACCTAGACACTGCTGCTGAATTAGATTGACAGGTTAGGGATAGCATATGAGCATAACCAGAATTAGCACGAGGCACTATTATATATCACAAGACTTTGACTGGTTACATAATTCTTACATGGGCATCCAGCAACGGCCATCCCTCCTGAAGACTCAGACAAACTATCATAGGCATCATGTAGTAGCATGTCTTCTGAAGCTGAATTACTGCTAGACTTATCCTGAAATTCAGTGAGGATTCCACATGTTCCAGATTTTTCATTGGAAACACCCTGCAAATCAAGTACATCCAATTTAAAAAGTAAAATAAAATGATTTAGCAAATGGTTAACAAATTGAAGATAAGAAAGAAAAGTGAGGCCAGAGTGTGTACTCAAATTGTATCAAGGATAAGGAATGGACGGTGGAAGGATATACCGTCTTTCTCAATGTATTTCAGTTAAGTACCAACAGTGAATAGGCTTTCTGAATGAAATACGTTTGTATATATTACAGAAGGAAAAATGTCTTACCATAGGAAGCATCAACATTTCAGTTGATCTGTCATATGATTCATCAGGAGTACCGCAGTCAATTTGTGGTACGAAAGTATCATTCAAGGATGATAAAACATCAGAAGCAGACGCAGCAGTAGAATGCTTGTCTCTGCTAGGTATTTTGCTTCTAGGGAAGAAAAAACTCGAGACCATACCCTTGAATGATAATTTCCGGTTATTTGACTTGGGAACCAGTGCTTGAATAGTAGGTTTGGTCATTGAGGAACTAGAGGTTCCAACATTAAACTCATCAATTCTACAAGCCAAAGTAGAAACTGGGAGAGGCTTAAATCTCAACAAGTTCTGCTGGGAATTTTCGTCAGAATGTTTGTCATTTATCCCAAATGAAGGCAGTAATCCTGAAGGTGCATTCAGGGCATCTTCTGCATCAAATGATTCAGTAGAATGAACAAGGTCTTCATTGTTACCTTCTTTCACTGACTCAGGAATGGCAAGCATCTCCCCTAAGGTGCTGTTGGTTCTCAAATGTCTTGGTTCTTGAAAATTAACATTGGATTCTACTGAAGCTAGCCTCTCTGAAAGCCTTTTCTTGGCTTCTATAATAACTGATGATTCAGGAGAATGCGATGTTTGATTAGAGGATGAAGTTGACAGTGGACTACCAATTTTATTGATGCAATCCCAACACTCTATGGCTGAAGTTGCAATATCAGACTGACTTGTACTGCCAATCTCATCTTCCAAATACACACCATCTGACTTATTGAATGAACTCTCATCACCAATGTATCCATTTGACAAAACAGAGGAAGACAAGGCTTCATTTTTTGTGTTGCTTCCCAAGGTTCCCTCCTCATCCTCACTTACCTCCTCAAGTGCTTTTCTTGAATTTGCCAATTCATCGGAAATGATCAGATCTCCATTAGAGCTATGTGTATCTAGCAATATTGGTAAATTGCTGGGAAGTATGCTCTTTGTGTCAAAGGGTTTCCCTGGGATGGGCTTTAGAACAACTATTCTTGTTCGTTGAGATAAAGCATCTTGCGTTGGCTCGCAGGAATCAGTGCTCCAATAATGCCTATTTCTCTTTCCTATGCTTCCATCAGAATCAGATAAAAGCTGGTTTTCAATGGGCTGGTTTCCTTTACTGTCCATGGAATTGGAAGGTTTCAGCACAGTTATAAGAGTTGTCTGAGAAGGTAGAGAGAGATCCTGTGGCTTCAAGACTTTTTTTGTGAACACTGAGTTTGATTCTTCTAGAAATTTAATAAATAAATCTCTGTTTGAGTTCAGAACCTCAAATGCATCTTGGAACTCCTGAGAATCCACAAGCTTACCATCAGTGGCCAAGCGTTTGGCTTCTAGAAACTTCTCTCGAACAAGGACCATTCTTCTTTGATTTGAATTCTCATCAAATCTTACCTTCTGCAGAGATTGCTCTTCAATCCAAATATCCTTGGTTGGTGTTTCTACTTCATATACATCTATATGCTCCTCATTGGGTTTTCCAACACTGTTGCCCGCCTGCCGTTGGCATTGTTTTAACTCACCAGTCAAACCATTGCTATTATCTTTTACTTTCCCCCTGCTTCTCTCTGATTTCTGCACTGGTATAGAATCAAGACCCATTAATCTTGCAATCACACTTGGTGGCTTCTCTCTAGACTCTGTATCACCACACATTTCTTGTGATATGAGCATTTTAACCTGAGTTCTGCCTGATATTTTGTTGAGAAAGCTACTCCTTTGTTCACTTCTCTGTATTAGATACAAATCAGACTGATACAAAATAACTATCTTTGCATAATTCAAAAGCTTACTTGTTTCCCCATATCCTCCACAACACGACATATCGACCTCTTTATCACATTGGAAGCACCTCTAGCAGCTGCAAGAAATGAATATATCCAATATTAATGACAGCCAGAGGATGGAAACTATAATGGTGTCAGCATTTTCATTTTTCAACGCAGAAGAAACAATTAGAAAACAACAAAATAGATATCCCTAAAGTAGTCTTATCCAAAAAGAAAGAAAGAATGATCGTGAGCTTAGCATATACAGTAACTTAGAAGATGCGAGGGAGCAATCGCTGATAAGTTTAGCAAATATGTACATCTATGGATAAAAATACCGTCCTAGATAGAGAAAAGAACGCTAGTGCACTATGATTAAACTTGCATACACTCTTGATGTGACCTCTCGGTGAGAAGTCTAGATCTGGCCATGCCTGCGCTCAAGTTAAGCATGCTAATCATCTTTCTCACGCATCCTGAAAAAGATTCCGGATTTTGTAGCTCCCACGAGCTCTGGAAGACGTTCATTGGGTTTCCTGAGGATGAAACAAATATGAAAAGTTTGCAAGATCGTTTCTTGAGACTAAGAGCTATTTATCAAGCAGCAAGACCAAAAAAGAACAAAAATAAAATAAAATAACTAAAAAGACGAAAGAACGAAATAAAAGCAGGCACTTAAAGCAGTGAGGCAGAAACAACCAAGGATTCTGCAAAAACATTGTTGCCAAAGAAGTGACATCGTTTAGGAAAACAAAAACAAAAACGTTATTGTGCCACAACCTTGAAGGATGATATAATACGGGAGGAGAAACTAGAAAGAAAACATTGCAATGGGAAGAAACAAAAAGAAACAATAAAGTTAATATAGAAAGTTCCAAAGATAACTGAAAAAACACAAGGCCAAATCATCGTACCGAACTGTCTTAGTGAAGTAGTTATCTTGTGAAAAAGTTGCAACAAAAAAGGTAAGCATAGTTCCAAGGGAAGCGCATCGCGCACGCGTTCCAGGAGAATTGCTACGAACACACTACCAACATCTACCCGAGCCCAACGATAACCGACACATTACGGAGAAACACAAAAAATCATCCCTGCAACAACTGCGAGACGAAGAATAAACAGAACGGAAACTAGTTCAACAGTGCGCATCAATCAATCACCCGCACTATTCCAGCAACCCAAAGAAAGGGAGAAAAAACTTGGCGAAATTCTCAAACTTCAAACCCAGAAAGCAGAACCGAAGGTCAAAACGACCCACACGGAATGTAGCATTCCTCCGCGGGCAGCGATCTACTGGGCTCCAACTTTCGACATCCGAGTCGGAAAAGCTAAAAGGTGGTTACTGCGTGCCACACAAAACAATCCAGATCCAAATGCAAAGGGGAAACGCAGATCGAGAACAAAGCCAGGGGATCATAAAAGAGGGGGCATATTCCCTCCTCGTCGCCTTTCGCCGCCGCCAAAAGGTGAAATCGCCGCCGCCTCCGCTGCGGGGTGAAGTGTGCGCGAGATAAAGAGAGCGAGAAAGAGAGAGAAGTTGGGGAAAGAAGTGACTTGGCTTTGGCTTTATCGTGCGCTGGATCGAGACAGCGGACAGTCGGTGAGGGAAACAAACCCGGAATGATTCGTTAATTTTGGAGTTTAGTGAGTTAACTTGCAATTCAAATCGAAAAAATTAAAAATACTATATATTGTTTGAATAATGATTGAGAAAGTGAAATGATTGAGAAAGTGAAAATAGCAAAGTAAAAATTATAATAAATGATATGATATTTTACATGCACGATTTTCGACGGGTTTACTATGCACTTCAGGGTATAGTTTGATTCGAGGCGGTGGCTGAAGACTGCCGATGGTGTCCAAGCGATAATCGGACGTGCGCATATAAGTATCACGTCATGCCACATCATTCACTATAGTTTTTACTCTTCCATTTTCACTTTCCCTATCATTGCTCATATTATTTTGAAATCTGTAATTACAATTTAAATTTTATCTTCAATTCTCGTGTAAAAAAAAAAATTCCTTTTCACTCCCTGCATATAAAGTTACTTTAGTTTCCTAATATATATTGATTTACCTGATTATCTCTATTATTTTTAGATATAAAAAATTTAAAATAAAGTATAATTTCTCCTAAATTCAGTATCATATACTTAAAATATAATTTATTTTTTATCAAATTGAGTACCACTTCTTTTTCGAATGCAGAAAGTTTAAAAATAAGTATACTTCTTTTTAAATTCAGTATATTTAAATTAGAATTTAATATATATTTTTATCCAATTGAGCATAATTTTTTTTCCAACTTATCAATTTCATATCAATTGATTAGCTTAAGATAAATTAATTAAGCAGTACTCAATTTGATAGAAATATATTAGATTTTAATTAAATAATGCTGAATTTATGAAGAATTATATTTTATTTCAAACTTTTGTACCTAAAAAAAATTAAGGGTAATTTGGTAAATCTATAGTTGAAACACATGAAACTTTACATGTAAGGAGTGAAAATAATTTTTTTTCTGATGTAGAGACTGAAGAGGATGTTGAGTTTGTATGCAAGAAGTTTAGGACAATTTTCTCTTAAAAATAAAGGAAATCATTTTTTAAAAAAATAATTTTGGAGTTCATTACGGTGCAAAACTTAGGCTGTGTTTGGTACGCTTGTTTTTCATTTTTCATTTTTCACATAAAATGTGTTTTTTCAAAAAACGTGTTTGGTTTGTATTTTCCAAACTTGTTTTTTAGAAAAAGACATAGTATTTTTTTGGAAAACTGATGAATGAAATAAATTTATTTTCTAGAAAATGAAAAAATAGATAATTTTTAAAAAATTAAAATAGAAAATGAAACAAACCAAACGTTCCCTTAAAAATAACTCCTCCAGCTATTACTGTTGCTGCTCCCCTCCTCCTTACTAAATTGGAGGATAGATTCTCTATCCAACTTTTTCTCCTATCCCGCCTATTTCATTAATCGACAATGATTGACGATTGCTGTCCCGAACAAAATTATACCCTGAGAGCACGGTGAACCCATCGGGATTGTCGCAATTGCAATCTCGCCGGATTCATCGTCGAATCTGACGAGATTGCAATTACGATGATTCCGACCGATTCACTATCCTCCCAAGATATCGTTTGATTCGGGACGACGATCAAACATCATCGATGATGTCCGATCAACGATCGGACGACTAGCCGACCATCATCGACGAGTGTAGGACAAGCGGGACAGCGGATCTGTCTAACTAAATCGGGCAAAGTCATACCTCTCCACGTGTTTGTTATAAAATCCGAATTAATAATTTTCAAATTTATTTCTTTCATTTTGATCTGAAATAAATTAAAAGACACTGGGATTAATTAATCGTTTTATGCCACTTTTTTTATTATTATTAAAATTATAAAACACATTTTTATTTATTTATTATCAAAATGTGTTTGATCGGTCGCTATATTTTATTTTTAAAGTTATCCTTATTTTTTAAAAGATTATAACAAGTATAATGTAGCAATTACAAAATAATAATTGTTGGTGCAGGTTGCACTAACGGTCAAACTCAGATTTTGATGTATGACAAAGTGGTTAAAGTTAGGGTTGTTGGTATTTGACCTCTTTACTAAGTGTGCAGGGTTGAAAGACTTAGGACCAGACACCAGGCTGAAGTCCAGGATGGTTGAGTCCTGGCGGGAAGTCCAGTTGGGTTCGCGGGACCTGACAACTGGCTGAAGACCAAGTTGGTTGAGACTTGGCAGGAAGACTAGGGTAGTTGAGCCTTGGCAGGAAGTCCTGGTGGGTCAAGAAGTCAAGTAGAGCTGCGCGAGGTAAGTGAGGTAAGTCACTGGAGGAGCGAACCAGTGAGGACGCGTTCCCCGTCAAGGGAACAGTAGGCGTCGATTCGACCTAGGGCTCCATTTTGGAGATCAAAGTCAGAACCAAGACAGCTAAGACTGTATAAAATAATAATTGTTTTATTGTGTTTCGGACTAACCCTGGATACAGGACCAAAGGAACGTGTGTCTGCAGCTCAGTGAGCCTCAAAGGAGTGAGGCAGCAGCTGAGTAGGGCGCCCTGAGTGTATAGGGCGCCTCCAAGGTGAACAAGAAACAAGTAAGGCAAAAAGGTGTACGGCTAACAGCTGGCCGAGGCGCCCTCTGCAGCCAGGGCGCCCTCAGCAGCCAGGGTGCCCTCAGGTCCAAGGCGCTTCGCGCCTACGCCAGCGAGGCCGATCAAATCTATCCAGCCGAGAAGACCGGGTCAACGAGGGCGCCCTCAGCGACCAGGGCGCCCCAGAGGTCAAACTTCATCCCTATTTAGGCGGGATAAAGCTTGACCGAGCAAACTGCAGATCGGATGACACTTGACAGGGCGCCCCCGATGTCCAGGGCGTCCTAGGGGCTATAAATAGCACCCCTCGACCCCAAGCTTTACATCAACGTTGTACCAAAGCTTCCACGCTCCTCTGCTGCAGTCTGTGCTCTGACTCGACGTTGTCCGACCGCTGCTGAAAGATCGCTCCCAACAACCGAGCTGCTTCAGATAAATCTAAGTTGTTGGGTAACGCAATTTTTTATTTATTGCATTTAATTCCTTGAAAGTGTGGGGTTGTCACACTTTCAATTCTTTTGTACTCGCCTACTCTATCGGGGTTTACCGGTAGAGAGTTTTAGTGGATTGCCCAACGGAAAGGTCCGAGGGACCTGGGCCTTCGAGTAGGAGTCGCCGAAGGCTCCGAACGAAGTAAAACTATCTGTGTCGTTTATATTGGTATTTCGTTCGTGCTTTATTGTTTTTTCGCTGTGCACGTTTTTTTGAAGCGCTCTAATTTTTTAAAGTCACGTGATTCACCCCCCCTCTCACGTGCATCGATCCTACAAGTGGTATCAGAGTCTGGTACGCTCTGTATCGGTGCAACCACCATAAGAGCCGGGGGAAATCCAGTTTTTTTTTATTTTTGATTTTTCGCTACACACGATCTAAATTAGGTATTGTTGCCTAGATTTGGATTATTTTTTTGTTCGTTTGATTTTACTCGAATTTGGTGCAACACCATTTCGAGTCGCTCTTTCTCTTTCTTCTCCTATTCCTACCGCACTACTAATCCAAGACCTAGTCTTGGGACAAGTTTTTGTGTGGTCTATTTCAGATGGCTCAAGGTGAAGGGTTTAGCACTGCCCGTCCTCCACTCTTCAATGGGGAAGACTTCCCTTACTGGAAATGAAGAATGGAGGTGTACCTAAAAACAGACATGGATCAATGGTTCGCGGTGCAATCTGGCTACGAACCACCAATGGACGAGGGAAACAATGCACCACTAAAGCCTGACAGATGGAACCTTGATATGAAGAGAAAGGCCCAGACTGAGTACAAGGCGCAGAACACCCTCCAGTGCGGACTAACAAAAGAGGAATTGAACCGTATCGGCCCAACTGAATCTGCCAAAGAGCTCTGGGACAAACTGATTGAACTACATGAAAGCACCTCTGATGCAAAGGTAACAAAAAGGGATTTACTTTTAAATAAGTTATTTAACATAAAAATGTAGGAAGGAGAATCTGCAAGCCAACTTCACGCCCGGATCAAGGACATACTAAATGGACTCCACCTGCACAAACAAGAAAACAGAGACATCATAAGGTATGCTTTAAATGCGTTCCCTAGAAATTCACTATGGGCATCTATTATAGATGCTTATAAAATTTCTAGGAACCTTTCTAAAATTAATTTAGACGAATTGTTTTGTGAATTAGAACTGCACGAACAGACTAACGCCAAGGTCGAGAAAGGGTTTGCCTTATTTGCAGGTTCCTCAAAAGAAGGCAAGTCAAAGAAGAAAATCCAAGATTTAGAAGAAGAGTCAGACTCAGACTCAGATGATGAGGAACAAATGGTCAACCTAGTAAGAAAGGTATTCGCCATAAAGAAAAGCCAGTTCTCAAGAAAGGACCTCCAGAGGATAATGAAGCCCACTAGCAGTGAAGACAAAAGTAAAATAACCTGTTTCGGCTGCAACAGAAAAGGACACTTCAAACACGAATGCCCCTATAAAAAGGAGAATCAACCCAAGAAGAATAAGAAGAAGAAGGCTCTTCAAGCCACTTGGAACGACAGCACAGACGACTCCGACGATGAACCACCAAGGAACTCAAACTATCTCGCACTAATGGCAACCGGACCCGGGTCAGACTCAGAGCACGACGAAGATTCCGAATACGAGTTGAGTCAAGAGATCGGACTCTTTTCGGACGACTCGACTAAGGTATATTTAGATTCAGTTAATCAAAATTTTTTTAAGATTATCTCTGCTTTAAATAAAAAATTGCTTGCATCTGAATCTAGAAATGACCAGCTCCTTAAGGAAAATCAAGACCTTAAGGAGAAATTAATTAATACCAGAACATTAACTGAACAAACTCAAAATCAAAAATTAATTGAGCTTGAAACTGAAAACTCAACCCTAAAGGGCGAAGTCCTAAAACTTAAGGATCTACTAGCAACTTTCACAACCCGATCCAAGAACCTTGACCTTATTCTTGGATCACAAAAGGGCATGTATAACAAATCTGGGATAGGATATAAATCAAGATCGAACCAAAGATCCTTTATCTCCTTTATCCACCCCCGCAAAAATCAACGAAAAGCGTGGGTTCCGAAAGCTTATCTAACAAAGCAAGTAGGTCAGAATCAATTTTATGTCCCAAAAAGGGACATCCATTACATTGACCCTAGACACCCAGTCTACAATTTAGGGGGAGGCTCCAAACTAGTTGGCACCTCAAAATCAGCCTTTGCCCAGGTGGGCACTTAGGACTAGCTTCAAAGTTAATTTGACTCTTGTACTATTTAGTACCAGGGTTCTCAATGAGTAAGTTAAAAGTCCAACTTCTTTAAGCGGCTTTGCCTAGAAAATGGTTGTTGCTCCAATAAGGCTTCGGCCAAAGAAGGCCACTGTGCCTCGCCATGGCCTGGAAGCCAATTATTGAAGTGTACTTTTAAATTACTACTTGTTAAACTTGGATCTAACACAAGGTCAAGTTAACTTTTCTAATCAAACTCAAAATCATCTCACAAAATCATAGGACTCCCTTGATTGATGACTTAGACCGAGTGAGATTAATAAGGATAACCAAATTCAAATTATTGATTGATAACTCAACTTTAAAAATTAAAATTAAAATTCAAATTCAAATTCAAATTCAAAAATTAAAATTCAAAAAAAATTTAAAATTCAAATTCAAATTCAAAAATTAAAATTCAAAAAATTCAAATTCAAATTCAAATTCAAAAATTAAAATTCAAAAAAATTAAAATTAAAATTCAAAAATTAAAATTAAAAAAAATTAAAATTAAAATTCAAAAATTAAAATTCAAAAAAAATTTAAAATTCAAATTCAAATTCAAAAATTAAAATTCAAAAAATTAAAATTAAAATTCAAATTAAAAAAAATTAAAATTCAAATTCAAATTCAAAAATTAAAATTAAAAAAAAATTAAAATTAAAATTCAAATTCAAAAAATTAAAATTCAAATTCAAAAATTAAAATTCAAAAAAATTAAAATTCAAATTCAAATTCAAAAATTAAAATTAAAAAAAAATTAAAATTCAAATTTAAATTCAAAAATTAAAATTCAAAAAATTAAAATTAAAATTCAAATTCAAATTCAAAAATTAAAATTCAAAAAATTAAAATTCAAATTCAAATTCAACAAATAAAATTCAAATTCAAAAATTAAAATTCAAATTAAAATTCAAATTAAAATTCAAAAAATTAAAATTCAAATTCAATTTCAAAAATTAAAATTCAAAAAATTAAAATTCAAATTCAAATTCAACAAATAAAATTCAAATTCAAAAATTAAAATTCAAATTAAAATTCAAAAATTAAAATTCAAATTCAAATTCAACAAATAAAATTAAAATTCAAAAAATTAAAATTCAAATTCAAATTCAACAAATAAAATTAAAATTCAAAAATTAAAATTCAAAAATTAAAATTCAAATTAAAATTCAAAAAAATTAAAATTCAAATTAAAATTCAAAAATTAAAATTCAAAAAAATTAAAATTAAAATTCAAATTCAAAAATTAAAATTCAAAAAATTAAAATTCAAATTCAAATTCAACAAATAAAATTCAAATTCAAATTAAAATTCAAAAAATTAAAATATAAATTCAAAAAAATTCAAATTCAAATTCGAATTCAAAAATTAAAATTCAAAAAATTAAAATTAAAATTCAAATTCAAAAATTAAAATTCAAAAAATTAAAATTCAAATTCAAATTCAAAAATTAAAATTCAAATTCAAATTCATATTAAAAAAAAAATTCAAAATTCAAAAAATTAAAATTAAAATTCAAAAATTAAAATAAAATTCAAAAAAAAATATATTAAAATTCAAGTTCAAATAAAATTCAAATTCAAAAATAAAAATCAAATTCAAAATCAAAATTAACATAACTCAAATTTAAAATTTCAAACTCAAGTTTTTAAATCTTCTTAAATTTTTTCAAAAACTTAACCTAAGGTCTAAACCTTTTACTTAACTTTAGGAAAACAAATGGATCATTGACAGTGGATGCTCCAGACACATGACTGGGGATCCCATCAAATTTACAGAACTCAAGTACAAAAGACTAGGGACCGTTGCTTTTGGAAACAACGGTAAACTTAAGGTAATTGGCCTAGGCAATATTGAACTTGAGTCTGATTTCATAATAACAAATGTATTACTTGTTGAAAATTTCAACTTCAATTTACTAAGCATTAGCCAATTGTGTGACACTGGTTATAAGGTTAGGTTCCTATCCAATGAATGTCTGATCAAACACAATGAAAAACCCAATCCACCACTCTAGGACCAAACATATAGAAATCAAACACCATTTTGTCAGAGATCATGTAAATAAAGGAGAAATTGAACTTAACCATGTTGAATCTAAGTCTAACCTAGCTGATATATTTACCAAACCACTTCCTAAATCTGAATTTAGCAACTTAAGAAGGTTAATAGGAATGTGCGTTATAGACTAGGACTGACCTGATAAGCTTAAGTTGACTTTTGGTTTAACTAATTAAGCTTGTAAGTTTAAAAACATGGATTTTTTAAACTTGTTTTTCAAAAGTTTATTGTCTTTCAAAATTTAACTTAAACACGGACTTTTGAAACTTGTTTTTCAAGAACTTTACTGTCTTTCAAAATTTGATTTTCAAAACTGGCAGACTTAGCCTAAGCTTGACCCCTAGAATTGCATGAACCTATAGATTTAGGTAGCCGCATCTCACAAAAACACATTAAGATTAACTTGTTTGTGCTTTCAAAAACATAGAACGGTTGTGAGATGCATAGGACACTGCCTGGACTTCCGAATGCTTAAGTCAGTGCATCACAGTAAGTCTGGGCGTAAAACACCAACATTACAGTGATCAAGTCAAGTAGTCTTGCAGTAAAATCTGAGCTAGACATTATTACTTGACTTGACTAACCTAGTGAACACTACTATCATCTAGATAGTTAGTCAGTAACTAGGGTTAGACACATGAAAAGGGACCACAATCATTACTTGGTCCAGGGGGAGCAGAGGTCAAAATACTTTTTCAAAATGTCATTTTTGACAAAACACATTTGAAAATTTTGATAAAAGTTGATAAAGATTGAGAGGGAGTTCCAGCTAATCCCTAAAAATATTTTTTTTATTAAGATTGATATTATATTTTCTGAAAAAAAAAATTTTGAAAGAAAGTTTTGTTTGAAAGCTAAGTTAATAGATTTAAGACTAGTTTTTTTCTAACACTTAGCCAATATTTCTACTCCCTTAAACTTGGTATGCTTATATCTTTTTTGATGAATGACAAAGGGGGAGAGTAGGGTAAAAGGGTTAGAAAAATGCAAACAGCATGCTTATTTCACATTTATTTACCTCTGCTTTCTTGTGTGCTTCAACTTTCATACCTATGCTTGTGTTATATTGTTTGCATGTTTATGCAAGTTCATATCTGCTGTTTTTTTTTAAACTTTAACCTGAGTTGTCAATACATCAAAAAGGGGGAGATTGTTGGTGCAGGTTGCACTAACGGTCAAACTCAGGTTTTGATGTATGACAAAGTGGTTAAAGTTAGGGTTGTTGGTATTTGACCTCTTTACTAAGTGTGCAGGGTTGAAAGACTTAGGACCAGACACCAGGCTGAAGTCCAGGATGGTTGAGTCCTGGCGGGAAGTCCAGTTGGGTCCGCGGGACCTGACAACTGGCTGAAGACCAAGTTGGTTGAGACTTGGCAGGAAGACTAGGGTAGTTGAGCCTTGGCAGGAAGTCCTGGTGGGTCAAGAAATCAAGTAGAGCTGCGCGAGGTAAGTGAGGTAAGTCACTGGAGGAGCGAACCAGTGAGGACGCGTTCCCCGTCAAGGGAACAGTAGGCGTCGGTTCGACCTAGGGCTCCATTTTGGAGATCAAAGTCAGAACCAAGACAGCTAAGGCTGTATAAAATAATAATTGTTTTATTGTGTTTCGGACTAACCCTGGATGCAGGACCAAAGGAACGTGTGTCTGCAGCTCAGTGAGCCTCAAAGGAGTGAGGCAGCAGCTGAGTAGGGCGCCCTGAGTGTATAGGGCGCCTCCAAGGTGAACAAGAAACAAGTAAGGCAAAAAGGTGTACGGCTAACAGCTGGCCGAGGCGCCCTCTGCAGCCAGGGCGCCCTCAGCAGCCAGGGCGCCCTGAGCGCCCAGGGCGCCCTCAGGTCCAAGGCGCTTCGCACCTACGCCAGCGAGGCCGATCAAATCTATCCAGCCGAGAAGACCGGGTCAACGAGGGCGCCCTCAGCGACCAGGGCGCCCCAGAGGTCAAACTTCATCCCTATTTAGGCGGGATAAAGCTTGACCGAGCAAATTGCGGATCGGATGACACTTGGCAGGGCGCCCCCGACGTCCAGGGCGCCCTAGGGGCTATAAATAGCACCCCTCGACCCCAAGCTTTACATCAACGTTGTACCAAAGCTTCCACGCTCCTCTGCTGCAGTCTGTGCTTTGACTCGACGCTGTCCGACCGCTGCTGAAAGATCGCTCCCAACAACCGAGCTGCTTCAGATAAATCTAAGTTGTTGGGTAACGCAATTTTTTATTTATTGCATTTAATTCCTTGAAAGTGTGGGGTTGTCACACTTTCAATTCTTTTGTACTCGCCTACTCTATCGGGGTTTACCGGTAGAGAGTTTTAGTGGATTGCCCAACGGAAAGGTCCGAGGGACCTGAGCCTTCGAGTAGGAGTCGCCGAAGGCTCCGAACGAAGTAAAACTATCTGTGTCGTTTGTATTGGTATTTCGTTCGTGCTTTATTGTTTTTCCGCTGTGCACGCTTTTTTGAAGCGCTCTAATTTTTTAAAGTCACGTGATTCACCCCCCCTCTCACGTGCATCAATCCTACAATAATTGTTGAACAACTATAATAATTATAATTCTGTAACTACTATAATTATATAGCAATTATAATTCCATAACTAATATAATTATATAGTCATAACAATTATAATTCTATAACAGCTTGCAGTTGCAATACAAGTTAAAACATCTCCATGAAAATTTCCACCGGTCTTCGTAAGTTGAAGACATCATTTGGCTCCATGAAAAATTCCACCGATCTCTAGGATAAATCAGAAAGTATTTACGATGGGCGGTCCACAAGCCTAGTGTCCCAGGATTCACATCTCATTTGGAGTTTTTTTTTTGTAAAATACACCATAGTTAAGAATTGAACCATGAATATCTATGATAATAACTAACCATCCTTCCAATGTACCATAGCCTCGGGCAACTATAATAGCTTTTAGTTATTATAACATGATATTGATATGTGTTGATCTATGTTGATCTGTATTAACTAGAGATGAAATCTTCAGGTTACAAGAACTATAAATTATAATTGTCATATATAACACAATGTTATTACGACATCTATATTCGTTGGCATTATAATATCCATCATCTCATAAAAATATGAGATCCATATACCACATATATATTATATTAATATCTTCATTCTCTCATATTCATTTTAACAATAACACTCATTATTTATGGGATCCACGTGCCACATATATATTATATTAACATATTCATTCTTTAACATTCATTTTAACATTAACATTCATTATTTATAAGTCCCGTCATCCACTCATTCATCTTTATTTTTATTTTATATTAAATAAATATAATTTAAATTTTATTTATGTATTTTAAATGATTATTATTTAAAATAAATAATAATATTTTTAAATATATATATTTTGTAAAGTATTTTTTTCTTATTTTATAAGTTTCATTTATTTGAAATTAAAATATTATTATAAATTTGAAATGAAAAGGTATAATATATAAAAAAATCACACTGGTATAAAATTAAAACTATAAAATACTAATTTAAGGATTGTTATCGTATTGTCATCAAATATGTTCAACTAGTAGAGAGGAGTTTTTTAAAGTGACTTGGGTATTTGAATGATTGAAATGAGTTGGGTAAGATGGTAAATATTTATAGATGAAAATTTAATTTTTTAATTAAAATAACTGTTAACTAACCATTTAAATATTTTAATTTAATTTTATTAAAATACTCGTTAGGTTAAATTTTAAAAATTTTTATTTTTTCAATTACAAAAATATTCTCAAAAACCCACATGGGGATGGGCCTAGATCCGCCCTACGCTCTCTATCTCTCAACAGCCCGGCCTTTTTTGATTTTATTAATTTTTTATAAAAAATTGCTTTGGACGCGTTCTTTGCTTTATCTTCAATAATGCAGTCTATCATTGGTTTAAATGTTACATGGACGTTATAACGTCACTTAAACCCCACCTAGGTGCCTATTGATTAGAGTTGAAATATTATTATAACATAATATTGGTCAGTGTTACTAAAGATAGAAGGGTTCATATAATAGTAATTATAATATAATTTATTAGTATTGATCATAATTAAAATATCTATATTGTAATAGATATAGTTTATAACTTATTACAATATAATTTATTTATGTTGATTAGAATTAAAATATGCATATTGTAATAGTTATAAATTCATTATTGCTACAAGTACAAAATAAGAATAGTTTCGAAAATAAAAATATATTTATGCTAGATGAGATGGCCTTTTTGATAATAAATAAAAAAAGTGGATTTCTAAAAAAACTATGTCCTAATTTTTACCCTTCATTGTGCTTATTTGTCGTTCAAATCTTCTATTCTTTTATATGCTTAAATATAAAATTAAAAAAAAAATGAGATTCTATTAAAAGCTTATACATCTTAATGAATACTTTATTTTAGAAACATTATTATGAACTTAGTTTATTTAATTTATTTTAAATATTAAATAAATATAAACTAGCTTTTAGCTTAGTAGCATTTAATATCTTGTGTGTTTGTTTTACGTAAGACTAAAATAAGTCTGAATGGACTTAAATAACAAATGGATTGACCATTTATGACTCATTTAAAATGTGTGTATATAAGTTAATATTGTGTCATTAAAAAGTTATAAATTTTGAACTATATATTAATATTGTGTCATTTATAGATCTATTTAATATTGTGTCATTAAAAAGTTATAAATTTTGAACTATATATTAATGTATAAAATTTGAGTTGGTAATAAATGAGATGTACACGATAAAATATAATTGAATAACAACACATCAATCTAAATTATCATGCCTAATAATCAAGTTGTTAGTAAGTGGAAAATTCAAAAAGACATCTTTTTTTTATTACAATCAAGAGAGTTTTTTTTAAAAATATATATATTAAAATGACATCTTATTTTATTTTTCAACTAAAAATATATTATTATAGTGATTATGACCATAACTGCTATAAATAATTTTGAATAAATTATTTTATATTGATTTTTATTAAATTCGAACCATTTTAATTAAGTTGGAAAAGAATAAAGTTGTTTCATTTGTAGCAATTTTTATATTTAAAACCGTAACATTTTAAAAAATATATATATATAAATAATTGAGATGATACCATAATGTTAATTTAATATAAATTAAAAAAAAATTATAACAGATAAAAAATATCTTTTAAAATTTCTATTATAATTTAATATAAAAAATAAATTTTTTACATTCATTTGAAATTTTAGTGGGCAAAAGTCATTTTAAAATATATAATTAGAAATTTTCTGAAACTTAAATACCCCCTTAGTAAATCTTTTAAACCCATGAGATTGATCTCTCAAATAAATTCTTTTTAGATAATTTGACCATTAAATTTAGATATCCAATGGGAGATAATTAACATGATTTCCCGACTGACGTACTATGTATAATCTTAAAATTACGATTATTAATTATTATATAAGTTCGGAATTTGAAGAATATTATAGTTGCACAAAAACATTATAGAGGTGATACCAAAACGAATAAATACAAATTCGAGCATGAATTAGAAGGGAAAAAATTATACAGTTTGGCTCCTTCAATAATTGACAATATTAAAATGTCCATTTGTAATTTATTATTCATTGTGACATTCAAAATCCTAATTGAAGTCATGCGATGCATACACAATTTTTTGAAAATTATAATTAGAATTACAGAAAATTCTTAACAATTTATTGTGATGCTGAAAAGTTTACTTTCGCATTGGCATTAACCTGGACCTACGAAGCCAGCACCAGATGTTTATATCTTGAAAGATGCAAATAGAAAGAACACAACATATTCACGTTTTTAACACAAGTGCTGAAACGAATAAATGTTAATCTTACATGGAAATATACAAGACAACTAAACGAGTTAAGGATGCATTTTCCATTAGGTTAAAAGCGATGAAAAGGGGAAGAATGACAACAAGAATGATACCATGAGATTTGAAACCTAGCGGCCTTTCTTTGAAGGTTTAGGTTAGGTGTGTTCCAAGATCTGCTTCATCCCTGAATCCATATTCTAGAATCAACAGACATTTTGGATATTATGCAACATGAACTATCTATCAACTCCATCACATGCATCAGAAAATCTTGTGATGGTTCTGTGCTCAGGATAGAGGCAGCATTATTTGGATAGTTTTGCTTGGTTTAACTAACCATAGAACAAATTCAGTTCATTTTCACTTACCAAATTCCACATCAGTTGTGAAATGTCCTGGTGCAACTTCTTATATCATAGAAGATTCAGCGAAGCCAATGTATCTTTTGGGAAACTTCTGTACAAATTTATCAGCTTGCATGTGCCACCAGTGGAAAAAGAACAGAAAAGAGTTGATTTCCCGTATCTTAGAATCTTATTTTGTTGAACGGCGGCAAACCAGCATCATAGAATGAAAATGATACCGAGTAAAATGAGCAGGCAACCCTGTCCATCGCATTTTCTACCTGTCAGCATTCTAAAGCATATTCCTGGATCTGCAGGAGACGATAGAAAGATGAAACCATTTTTCAGCTTACCCTCATCCATATAATATAATAAAATGGCAATAAAAAGATGAGACCAACCATTTTCAACTTTTCAGCTTACCCTCATCCATATATATATATATATATATATATATATATATATATATATATATGGGTAATGCTAAATGGCTAGAATCTAGCCGGCTAGAATTTGTCCTTCTTAAGTTCTTTTTTAATTTTTAAATTATTATTAAAAATATTTAAAATTAATTTATATTCTTTCCTATTTATTTTCATATTAAATTATATTTTTTTCTATTTATTTCATATTAAATCATATCTTTTTCTATTTATTTTCATATTAAATTAATTTTTTAACTTATAAAAATCTATTATGATTGTTTTATAATTTTAATGAACATTAAAGATGTTTAAATTTAATTATATATTTTTATTTTTATTTTCATATTAAATTATATTTTTTTCTAATTTATTTTTATATTAAATTAATATTTTTTAATTTTTAAAGGATCATTCTAGCTGGCTAGATTCTAGCCATCTAGAATTACCCTATATATATATATATATATAAAAGAGAATCACAATCTCATTGATTGGATGAAAACATGAAAAGGAGGCACATTAAACAATAAGCAGACCAATAAGTTTCACTGGCATTGGCACGTTAATAAGACCTGATGGAGCTTCGAAAAAAGTAGAAAACCTGGGAAGATGGGAAAAAAAATTGCCTAGGGATTAAGGATGAAGACTTGAATAAGCCACACAAGGAATAATAGAATAAATTGGACAGCAAGGTGGAAAATAAGGGATTACAGGGGAAACCACAAACAATAACAAGGAGGGTGTTGGGAAATGGAAAATCACAAATATAAGGTCGCGCTTGCTCATCAGTAGGGAGAGGATATCACGAACAAGAATAGAGAGGAAGCACAGATATAAAGAAAATGCAGAGAACAGGCAAAGTACGAACAAAGACCACCTGAGGGGAGCAAATCACAAGGAAGGAGAGCCAACCAAATGACTGAAGGGGATAAGATTTGATAATAAAGGCAGAGTACACGATGGAGTGATGAGATAGTGAGAAAGTGGTAAATCTTGTCATCTGTACAAAGGATTAGCACAAAGGATGGCTCCAAGAACAAATTAGCACAAAGGATTAGCCAGCCAAAAGCCGGGGGGGGGGGGGGGTGTGGGTGGGTGGGGCGGGTAGTGATTGAAAGAGGAAGGAGATAGGATGGCTCCAAGAACAAATTAGCACAAAGGATTTGTTGCATTAATTATAAAGGTTCGTGATTATCCATTAAACATTCATTCCTTAAATAGGAGTATTAGATATCTTGAATTCATTATTCAGTAAGTATATGAATGAAGATATCATTAATAATATAAAAAAAATGGATGGTTGAAATGAAATGAGCTTTTGGAGTCTCATGAGATTGTTGTGCGCTCCTTGGAATATATATATATCAGTAGTACGATCGACAATGCAAAGATAATTGTGACAAATACAACTTGATTATGATTCAACCCACATTTGTAGGAATAACCAATATGGGACAAAAACAATACCTCGGTCATATCTTCCTCATGAAAAGAATTTGAACCCCTACAATTTTCAAAATGTGATCTATCAAATTGGAGAATCCGAAGCTTGCCTTCCTGCACTAGGCATAAACCACTACTTAGTAAAGAATGAAAAGAACAAGATCCTGCCTGATTCTACTGAATGAACTCTCCACCTTGGTTCCATAAACTAGACCTCCTCCAACCAAAGGATGAAAGCAAGCAACATTAACCTCATCTTCTGCGCTAGAAAGAGCTCTCACAAGCTCCATATCTGAAACTCTATAAACCTGTTTATGAAATATACCAGATCAGAATAAGAAAAAAGAAGCATAAGAAAGTACCATGTCCATTGTAGTATTATTCCCAAGGATCCAAATATCATTGTCAGTCGGCATGGAAAATGTATCATTCCGCCTGCCAACCCTGAACCGTCTAAAGACAACGAAACCTTCCTAAACATGCAAGAAACTTCACTCGAGGTCAGGGAACCTATTTGCAACTAACGACCTTCATTTGCGCTGAGCATTAGCTCAGAAGATTTCTTTTTCACATAGCAGCAAAGCTGTCATTCTCAAGCGTATTGCAGGAAAGAAATAAATATAAGATATAAGCAAAAAATAGAAGAAATCAACAACATTTGTCGTCCCTCTCTGTTTGAAGACAGAAAATAGAAGAAATCTTCAAATCAAAGCATGCATTCCACAAGATTGTTTAGCCAAAATGTACAAGTAATATACCTGCTATCAAGCATAAAACATGAAATCACCTTATATCTCTGCCACTAAATAACACCAGAGACAATTTGATGGGAAACTATATAATCTTGTTTTGCATTTGAAAATTTTCTATTTCAATTTACAATTTTTATATCATAAAATAAAGTTATCAAAATTAAATGAATATTTATCATATCACTCACCTCTAATAAATTTAAGTGTCAAAAGAGTCAATTCAAAGTATGAATTTTAATTCTTTTTTCATCTTTCAAATTTTATTTTGTAAGAAACAAGAAAAATTTTCTAAGCCAAACAAGGCCCAACATGACTTGCAGTTGTTCTAGTACAAAATTTCCAAAACATATTTAGTGAGTTAGGACAATACAATTAAATTTTGCAAAATAAAAGGATAGGTCAAATTACCTCAATTCTCAGAAGTTATAAACTTCTTTATATTTTTATAGTTGCTATTGTTGAATCTGTTTTATATTATGTATAACATAAGTGCATGATAATTATTTAAATTGTTATGTGAATTTGGTTATAAAGAACCATTTGATATTATCTCCATATACGAAATGCTCGATTTAACACAAAAAAATGCTTTCGCATATAGAAAACCTAATTTTTACTAATATGTCGATATGACTAGATGAGTATAGGTCCATAATTCCTTGCAATTCTCCATCAATTAATTACAAAGAAAGATTCATAATTTAAAAACTATAAAGCTCTCAAGAATGGAAAAGTTGTGCCTCCCCCATCTTTGGAATTTGTTCTAACATTGGGAATTACTGGATAGGTCTCAAAGGCATAGAGTGGCTTAACCAAGGACAACCATGTCAGTCAGGCCAGTTAATAGCAGGCAATGTTAGCTATGTTGATATGCAACCAAGCCAATTTGAGATGTCCTGACCATAGAAAGGTATTTGCTAATATAGACAATTACAAACATGGTGATGTAGGTATTTTTCCAGAAAGTTAAAGCCTGAAAGGGATAGCAACTTGTTTTGACCCTCCCCAGCTGACACATCAAGGCCTACAAATATAAGGAAAACCTACAGCCTGTTTGGAGGGTGGGGATGGCAAAAACAATTTGAAGACTCAATGTAGAAATTCCTAATCTAAAATATCAATGTGGGACTAAAGCCATTATACCACTAACCTTATTACAAATATCACTAATATTTCCTCTTCAAACTGAAGCCCAAATACTATCTATTACATAAACCAGGCAAGTCTCATAATTAAAAATAGTGTAGACTAGATACTATCTATTACATAAACTAGATAATTCTCATAATTAAAACATAGAGTAGACTAAGACATGGCCATAAATTCGGAAGGACAGTTAGGCAAAACTCTGAAAATAATTAATGGAACACCCCTTCAACTTTATCAGTAGATTGATAAAGAAAGGATAAAGAGAAGATGAAAAACTAGAATGAAGACATCCTAGAAACAAATCTCTCGAGCAGCTCCTTGATGCAGTATATTCAGTTACAAGCAACAGACCGTGGGGAAAGAAAACACTCAAAGCTCTTAAATGAAAGACAGGTAACTCAACTCAACCCTTCTAGCAGACTAAAAACAAGAAGTTTAATTAAATCTTCACAGAAGATACTTAACACAACTCAGCCTTTTATTAGAAGTAGCACACTGAGAGCAAGAATTTTTTTTTTCCATTTTTTGTTTGAGATTTCACTGTCTCAAGCAGTGGAAATATCACACAAATAGAATTGATTTCCAAAGGATGACAAGCAATGAGGATAAGAGGAAATTCTGTGAAGAGGAAGTAAAAGCAACAAAAAAGGAGAAGTTTATTTAACCTACGGATCTGTAGCAGCAAGGAGTCCAGATCAACTCAGACCCAATGGTCAACAATAGAAACCATATGAGGGCTATAAAACATGGAAGGTTGGCCTACAGAAGTTGACAGTAGCAATCGTGCTTGACGAAGGTGTTTCATGCAAGACAAAGGAAACAGCAGAGATGATCTTATTATCAAGTTAAACTTGGAGATTGCTAGTGAAATGGCCCTCCAGCGAAGGCAGCAACAGCTTCAACCAAGCTTGTAGCGGGCACAAGCATTGCTGACGTTGAATCTAAGGAGATGAGGCTAGAAGCTTTGCAGGCTTGAGCATGTGACCATGACAGATGAGTTTTTTTTATACATCAACAAGAAGTTGTCATAATAGAGCTCACATCAAGAAAGGTCTAGTAGCACGCTAGTGATCGCAAGTATGATTCATGTGCCTGTCACAATTGACGTGGGCAGTGCTTATGCAAATAAGCTCTGTTTATGAGGAGGCAGATATTAAGGGCATGTTCAATCCCCTTGCGTTACAACCACAGACGATAACACCCTGTTTCATCACCATTACAGGGAGGGACTACAAGGATGTCATCATCAGTGTGCATGGGAACCTGCCAGAGGGAGATATGTGGGTGTTGGGAAGATGGCAACTTAAACGTATGAGGATGCTCATGCAGAGGAAGGGCTTACACAAGGTGCTCGCACCAAGAAAAAGTTCACATCAAGAAGATGCACAGAAGGTACGTGGCCTATCCATACAAGGTGGGCATTTGAACAGAAGGCTTCATAGATTTGGCAAAGCCAAAAAGAAGAGAGAGAAGAGGTGGGGGAATAAGACTGGCTTGAATTTATAGTCCACCAACAGAATAATAAATGAACAAATTCAAAAATAAAAATTAAAAATAGGCAAAGAAATGAGTTAAGCTTTCGAAAAAATGAGAGGATCAATTGATTTACCTCCAAAATTGTGTAGATAGGTACAACAGTCTCTCCGTCAATTACAATGTTCCTTAAAAGTGAATTGTGCCTCCGACCATATGCTAATAGTATGTACTCTGACGTAGGTGAAAACTGCAAATAAAAATATTAACCGGATAAATATTAAAAATATATTTATGGTTGATAGTGAAAACAGTACAACTGCAAAAAGGTTATATGCTAATACTCTGATATAGGTGAAAACTGCAGATAAAAATATTAACCAGAGAAATATTAAAAATATATTTACTAGGGAAAACAGTACAGCTGCAAAGGTTATTTGCTAATAATATGCACTATAATATAGGTGAAAACGGCAAATAACAATATTAAAACTCGAGCAGCAAAATATTAAAAATATGCATCAAAGTTATCACATAAACAAACTTCATCAAAGTTATGCATGCACATAATATCAGACAAATGTAGTGCAAGATCTCTGCTACAACATACCATACAAAGGTTATCAATAAACAAACTTGATCAACAATATGCATGCACAAATTACCAGATAATATGTAGTACAGGCTCTTAAGTGCAACCATATTATACTGGTATCACCTGGAACCAATGCAATATTTGCCGACTGCCAATCAAACTCATGATGTGGGAAGCCAAAAGTGAGTATTCTAATAAACTCATCCATAAAATCCACAAGAATATGGTGCATTCAAGCTTTTTAGATTTCCAATTCCCTTAATTTGTAAGGTATGTTGTATGTCTTTTACAAATTATAATTCCTAGAGATAAAGGGTGTGTTTCCTAAAGGAAAGGAAACCCTGAACAAATTAAGGTTACAAAAAGAGCTATCTAGTGGCACTTTTCCACCCTTTCATTTGTTAGAAAAAGGCAAAAAGAAGAAAACAGAAATCCTTCCTCAATGTTCATCTATTTTGCTTCCATTCAATTTAATTCCCTTGTAATGAAAGCTCCAATCCAATTTAATAATTCAAAATTATTTTTTTACTATTCAAATCTATATCTTTGTTTATATTTTTCAAATAAAGATAAATTTAATTTTGCTTCCTCTTTTCCTCTACAAATTCCACCTTTGGTGAATAAATTTCATCATGGCTAGACGCAAGCCCAGATAAAGGACGGTTGCATCAGGGAGCTCGCAAATGTTAAAAAGTTGGCCCAGTGCATGAACCTCTCGCCAATGCGAGGTCCCGAAGAAGGGTCAAACCACAATGAGTCAATTGTACGCATGGTAGTTAAAATCCCGATTTTAATCTTAAAATCCTACGATTTTACAATTTTTGACCTCCGAATGATTTAAATCGGAGTTAAAATCGTAATTTATTAAAATCCCTTTGAAATCGTGATTTTAAGGGTTAAAATCGCGATTTACGATTTAAATACGATTTTAACGATTTTAAAAAATCGTTAAAATCGGAGTCATATATATGAAACCTTATGATTTTAATGTGTCACATTTTTTAGATTTATAGATTTGGCATCTAGTTTCTATAGTTAGATGGTTGGTGAAACCTTTCTAATTCTAATTGAAGTTATTATGTTTTTTTTCACTATTTTGTGGCTTATGGATGCCATTTTTAACGTAATATTGATTATGAATGCAAGTTTATCTAAGTTTGTTTAGCGATTTAAAAGTTTTTTTTATTATTTTTGCTATTTGACATCCATATATATGACTTTATAATTTTATATGCATATATATAGGAATTTTATAAAGTCTTACTGTAGGATCGGGTTGGTCTGGCTAGAGGGGGGTGAATAGACGGTTAAGAAATAAGATAAGAGATCACTCGTCTTTAAAAAAAAACTTGGTTGCAACTCGGTCGTTGCTTCCAAGACGGTTGACGCACAATCCGAAAATCTCCTTGTGGCGGAGAAGCCTTACAACTGAAGCACACTTAGACTTAAAGAAATTACAGAATGAATTGATTTTGTTGAATCTAAATCTCTAAGTCTATTTATAGGTTGAGTGATATGATCTTGATCGTTGATACAAGATTGAGTTGCATCTTGATCATAGATCTAAGATTATCTCAACCAGTTTTTAAACTCTAATTAAAAAGAGATAAATATCATTATCTCTTTAATCGGCTTGAAAGCTTCGGATGGCAACCGGCTCTCCACGCGTGCTGAGATCAACCAACGGCTTGAAAGCTTCGGATGGCAACGGGTGGCAACCGGCAATCGTCTTTATCCTTTAATCCGTACTGTAGCCATCCAATTCCGTTTGAATCGGCTGAGCTTCCGATTAAATCAACTGTAGCCATTCAAAGCCCCGATTGCTTGCCTCCACTTGTAAGAAGCACAACAAAAAAACTTTAATTAAACGAACGTTGAAGCTTTAATAAAATAAAATTAACAGAACGTTAAATTGAAACTTTAATTAAATTAATAAAGTTTCAATTTTCAAATAATTGAAACGTTCAAAGCTTTAATTAAAATAATTAAAGTTTTAATATAATTAAAACTTTATTATTTTAATAGCAAGTCAAATGTTGACTTGATAAAAGTCAACTTAGTTGACTTTTTATCAAACCGTCGATTGGGTGATTTCCGGCCAACCGGAGTTAGGTTCACCCGAACCCGACTCCGGCCTTTCGCCCCTCGAGCGTCCTTCCTCCCGGCTTCTCGTCCCTTGGACACCGCGCACGTCCTTCTCGCTCCACCGGTGTACTCTTCCGTAGTTTCCGCGTCCCTCGGATTGTACCGAGCCCGTCGGCTCACTTCCCCGCACAATCCTTCTCGTCCGCTACGTCTTACGATCGACTTCCTCCGTACCTAAGCTCCTGCACACTTAGCAGAGGGATTAAACACACAGGACCTAACTAACCTAGTTGATCACATCAAAACCAGCCGGGGCACCAACACTTACGATATGATTTACGATTTTAAGTACCCCTTCCGATTCAAGTTAAAATTCCGATTTTAACTACCTTGATTGTATGCAACCTTACCTTGCATTTTACAAAGGGTTGTTTCCACAACTCAAACCCTAAAGGAAACATGGCAGCAACCTTACCGTTGCTCCAAAGCTAGTGTTAAAACATAAGCAAATATTATGTATAGAGCATCAAACTATAGCGCTAATGCTAGGTTGTTCCTGGGAAAGAATACATTGCAAGGTCCGACTGTAATGCCTTGGCAATGACCGCTACATCTCTATGAGAACTTGGGTGCAATATTAAATATGTTAGAGTTCTCACACCTTATGTTCGATAAAAATAGGCATTAAAAGAATATCGATTGTTTTAAATTTGGAACATGGATAGTAGGATCACTCATCGATAAAGCAATGAAGATAGTGAAAACAATTATTAGGAGAAGAATTAATATTTTATATTTACAGGAGAAGAAATGGGTAGGTGAGAAAGCAAAGATGATAGATAACTCACCTTTTTTATTTGGAACATGAATAGGCAATGCCTAGGCGGTGCTCAAGCCGTTGAATTTTATTTACTATTTTTTATACATAATGTTATAAATAATTATTATTCTTTATAATATTTACAATTAATAAAATATATTAATTAAAACTTTAAAATATTTAAAAATTTAAAAATAAAAAATATAATTATATATATATATATATAACCTGATTAAAATTATTAACCCTAAAGTAATTGAATTAAACTCTAACTTATAGTTTACCCGTGTACCGTGTTTCGACTAAGCGACGAGTTCAATGCATCACTGGGACCGCGTGATGAGTTCGGATGCGCCGCCGGGTCAAGTCGAAGCCTCCGATCCCGTTGTCAGGCCCAAGCGACGCCTCCGAGCCCCACGGTGGCGGTGGCGGAAGAAAGTGAATTACCACCTAAAGCACCGCCTCAACCTAAGGCAGTACGGTTGATGCTCGCCTCCGGCTCCCGCCTAGGCGGGGCCTAGGCGGCCGCCTCAACCGCCATTTAGAAAATTGGTTATGTAGTAGTCAAAAAAGAGGCCTAGAAAGCAATGAGTGAAGTTAAGAATACAATTTTTGAATGTTTATATCGACAAATCATTACAAAAGCAGGGAAAAGAAACATCTATAAAATGGTTAAAGCAAGAGAGAGAGAAATAAGGAATCCCACCCAAATAAAATACAATAAAAATAAATTCAAGAGAGTACTAGTAAAGGATGAGGAAATAAAGGAGTAATGATAGAGGTATTTTTATCAACTATTTAATGAAAAGTTAGGTGATCAACTTAGCTTAGGAAATTTAAATAAATCAAAGGAGTATAAAATTTTAATTTTTTAATGGAGAATTCAAATTTCAGAAGAAAAGCAAGCATTAAATGAGATGAAAAATAGAAACATGATTGAACCAGATGATATTATAAGGGAGGTATCAAAGTAACTAGGGAAATAGGATATTAAATGGCTTACGAAGTTATTTAACTTATTATTGAATAAGAAAATGTTTAATCAGGATAGTAAGTACTTTAGTTCTTTTGTATAAAAACAAAGGAGATGTATAAAATTGTTTGAATTATAATAACATTAAGCTAATAAGCCATATTATGAAACTTTGAGACAAAGTAATTAAAAAAAAAAGAAATTCACCAAGATGATTGAAAATCAATTTAGATTCATATCGTTGATGATAAAAGCTATACATATAAAAGGTATCAAGAAAGGAAGCAAGACTTACATCTTGCTTACAAATGATATTCATTGATCTTATAAAAGCTTACGATAGAATTTTGTAAAAATTTATGAGAAGAATTTTAGAAAAAAAAATGTTAGCATAGGTATATTGAGACAATTAAAGATATATATGATAATACAATGACAAAAATGAAGACTTTGGACAAATTAACAAAAGTGATTCCTATAAAAATAGGATTAAGTTAGAAATTAATTCTAAGCATAGTTTAAAATTTCGAATTGTTTCACCTGATATAGGCTAACAATTTCATTTTGCTCGCGGGCTGACATTGACATAGACACGCCTTTAGTGACAACACGCCTCGAGGCCTCCGAACGCATCACAATGCCCCGGCGATGCGTTTGGACGCATCGCCGGACACATCGAAATAGCCCGGCGACACGTCCGAATGGGTCGCTATGGCCCGACATGTCTAAACGTGTTGCAATGGCCTGACGATGCATCTGGACTCATCGCGTTGACCCAGCTACGTGTTTGGACATGTCGGCCAAGAGTCGCCAACCACACGTTTGAACACTTTGCGCTGGCGGCTCGGAAGCAAGGAGCCGATTTTGACTTAGGTTTATTAGGTTAATAATGTTAATCAAATCCTAGCTATAATTGAGATAATTTAGATAGGTTTTATTAAAACCTAATAAAATTATCCCATTAATATATATATATATATATATATATATATATATATATATATATATAAAATTTTTTATTTTAAAGTATTTAGATTAAATTTTTTATTTTTAGTTAGTATATTTTATATTTAAAAATATTGAAACTATATCTACATGGCATGATATGATACCGAAATTGTATCGTTTCGCATGATTCGACATTTTAAACCATGACTCTAACCTCATATTTACACTAGTTATGGATGAGCTCATAGGACATATCTAAGATAAATTATCATAGTGCATGTTGTTTACATATAACATTGTTTGGTTAATAATACTGGTGAAAGTAAGTGCTAAGCTCGAATTTTGACAAGAGATATAGAAGTTAAAGGTTTTAGACTTAGTAGATTAAAAATAAAATATATGAAATATAAGTTTAGTAGTAGTAGACATAGCAAGATAATTATTAAGATAGGAGAGTTACCTATAATTAAAAATTTTAAACATCTATAATCATTTTTGCAAAAGATACATAAGATACAAGCAAGATAGTTCAAATGAAGGAGCCTCTAAAGCTTAAAAGGAAAGTTCTATAAAAAACAATGGTTAGAATTGTTATATTATATGGAGTTGAATGTTCGACTCTGAAGCGAGCAAAAAATAAGTCGTAAAGATGAGAATGTTAAGGTGAATGTGTGAGCATATAAGGTTAGACAATATAAGAAATAAAATTAGAAAGAAAGTCGAATTGCACCTACTAGGAAAACTCCAAGAGATGTGCTCAAAATAGTATAGACATGTTTCAGATGGTATGAATATGTATTTAGACGATCAATAAATGTCTCAGTTAGGCGCTATGAGACTACGAAGCATACGCACATTAATCGAGGAAAGGGGAGACCAAAAAAAAGTTGGTCGACAATGATAAAATAGGATAAAATTCATTTAAATATATAGATATGGTAGGAGATTTGTTGCAATAGAGTTAGGATAAAGAATGATGCGGGAACAAAAGAGTAATTTGTCTTTTTTATTATTTTGCCGAGTTGAATTTTTGGGGGTATTTTAGTCATCTGCATATTTAGGGGTTGAGTCTATTTAAACACCTATTTAATTATTTTTTGAGAGTTTGATTAATAAGAATTTACGTCCGTGGCGTTTCTTCCAAAACGTTAAATTTGGTTGCCCATCTCCTTTCATTCTATAAATCAACACAATTTAGAAGATCGCTTCCGTTGATTCGCGCACAAATACTGAAAGTGATCATCTAAACTGTATTGATTTTGCAGCGGCCGCAAATTCTTATTAATTAGACTCCCAAAAATATAATTAAACAGATGTTTAAATAGACTCAACCCCTAAATATTCAAAAGACTAAAATACTCTCAAAATCTAACTTGGCAAAATTAATAAAAAGACAAATTACTCTTCCGCTCTTGCTTTATTCTCCTCAGGGTGGAGAAAATTTGTCCTCGAATTGTTAGTCATATCATCATTAGAAAAAAAAAGGTAGATCCGCTACCTTAATAGCCCCCTAGAGCCGGTCCCATGGATATGGAAAGATGTTCATGCAGGTACACAGACAACAAGCGCATGGTGGGACTAAAAATGCAGGTCATCACCTCTTGGGGATCAACCCCTGACCATTATGCCAAAAATGTCATACGCCCACCATATGTGCTACACCTTGGGGGCATCATATCATCATTAGAAGAATCACAATAGAAAGGTGATTTGACAGCTAGGAAAATCTTCGAAATCATGCTTGTCTCTATAGTACAACCCAATGGCCAATGATGGGTCGATTGCATCTAGAGGCAGGTGTCGCATCATGTTGGGGTTGATTTTTATTTGACCAAGGACCAAATGAACCAAAAGTAGAGGTACCCAATCTTGTCACCCCTTGCTAAAATGACAAAGTCTAGCAGCAACCTCAACGCAAACAACTGGAGCTCCACCTCATTCTCCATCTTTATCACTTGAAACAATATATAGAACCATGGGAAACCTTTGTTTGCGTTTTTCATGATCATCTTGTTTGTTGCTAGTGTCAAAATCAGAAATTTGATTCTCTTCGCATATTTGCTTCAGTATAATTAATTTGACAAGGCGAATTTGAATTTAATTCTTGTGGACTATTCTTCTTTGTGAGCTCAGACATAACAGAAAAGCCTACATAAGTGGACTGGGGTTTTCTTGTGAAGAAATTCTCTGTGGTATATGCTCAGCATCCTTGAGCAAACATGGTCTCCTTCCATACCATAACCATGCGATTCATAACTGTCTTCAACTTGAATTGCCATTTTAGTTTGCTTGGTGTTAAACTTACAAGTAGATGATGAGCTACAAGGAGCATCTTTCATAGCCTGTTTCAAACTATGATCTAAACCTAATGTGTTGCCATCTCTAGTCCATGGCATGCATGAATTGCTATTTCTGTGCCATCTTGGCACACAATACTCTCCGTCCAATTCACTATGCAACATTTCATGACCCTCAATCGGAACATCTTTAGTAACAAATTATCATCCTCATCAGCATGTCAACATCTTCAGAAGTCTCATATGCTGGAGGGCTCCTCAATGTTGTTTTACTTTCTGCATTTTCAGAATATGAATCATTGCTTGAATTTCCACTCAATAAGTTGCTTGTTTCACTAGCTGCAGTCTGTAAAGCATCACACAATCTTAGCTTGATATCGTTGAAAGAACAACTATCTGTTTCTTTCCTGATATATTTATTATATCAGTCAACATTTGGGTCCACTGATACTGTCATCCGATGCATCCAAGAAGAGCAAGGAGCAGAGCAAACATTGCATGTCCTAGATTCCGCCATGATCTCACCTGAAAATAATATAACCTTGTTTTGTTCTGTGAATCTGTCTTCTTCCTCCACCATCCCCGCTTGGAAATACGAGCTTCTGCCTTTGGGCGACATTTGTTTCTTAACATTCTGAAGAAGATTCGCAAACGGAGGTGTCAAAACATGATCGGATCCTAACAAAATGGAAGGAAAACATCCTCATACTTCTCTGATGACGAGTTCTTCAAGCCCGGAGCCCCACTATATCGTCATCATATACCAACTTATCATAGACAGGCACAACCGACGTGGTCTTTGTAGTGAAATCCGCAAAGCCATCAAATATGGCGTCCAAGTTGATATCCTCCTCCATGTCGTCATCGAGGTTTGGATCGAGCCCTACATCCTCTAGATCTACATCATTAGATTCATCGTCTTCATCACCACTACCTTCGGTGTCCTCATAAACGTCCTTCACAACCGAGGTTTCTCAGTGACCGTTATTGAATTGAACCGGATTTCCTCTATTCAAGGTTCTTAATATCGCCGCCATCCTCTCTATAAATCGGTCAAAGATTGTTAACAATCTCTCGAAACTGCTGCTCCATATCACAATCAAAAGCGTAGTCGACGCGTTGTTGTCTTCTTGGCAGCAAAATTCCGCAAGATCAACTTGGCTCTAATACCAATTGATGCGACAGATGACTATCAGTTTCGTTAATTCGCGCGCGAATATCGGAATCAATCTTCTAAACCCTATTGATTCCGCAGAATGATAGACAATCAAACTAGAAGTTTGGGAAGAAACGACGCGGTCATAAATTCTTATTAATCAAGCTCTCAAAAAATAATTAAACAAGTATTTAAATAAACTCAAACCCTAAATATGCAAAAGACTAAAGTACCCTCAAAAACCTAACTCGGCAAAATTATAAAAAAGAATAAAATTACTCTTTCGTTCCCGTACAAAGATCGAACCTAATGGTGTAAGAGGATCCATATAGCGACCCTACTTAGTGGGAAAAAAGTTTTGTTATTGTTGTTATTGTACTCTTTTCCACTAAAGAAACAAATGGCCAGAAAAAATTTCTCAATCTTTTTCTATGAATTTTTATTCCCCTTAGTTGTTTCCTTCCTTTATAGGAAAGGAGTAAAAATTCACAAGAACAGTAGGTAGAGACCACACATGTCACATGCACGCTAAGGACCAAAGCATCAGCAGTTATAGAAAAACAATTCGACAATTTGATATGACATCTACCACAATATCACAAGATTTATAAATTTTCCTTCCAATTCAATCTAATAATTGATCCCTAAATAAATTGCACACTGAAGTGGAAGTGCTTATATTTATTTGAAATATCAAAAAAAAAAATGTTTTGCTGTACTGACCTGAATGGATGTGAGACAATGGGCAGCTCTGATTGCCCTTGAAGACAGGATCATACTAAAACTAAGAGAAAAAGGAAATGAACCGAAGGACAACATTAATAAAAAAGAAAATTTACCAAGTATATAATTACTAAGAATACAACTTTATGAGGCTCTTACGTTGCTTCTTCGAGAGAATAAATGCGAAGCTCATACATAATTTGGTTGGCAGGAATTGAATGCCGTGTTGGTGATGAAGCAAGCCCTGTACCACCTTGTTGCATCTGCAAGTTGAAACCTGGATCACCTTCCAAATGAGGCACCAAACAGGCAACACAAGCTACCAGAAATCGTCCACATGGAGAAAAGTGGGTGCCCATTTCACTGTCAACATAGGAGCATCAAATCCTCAACCAATCTCTATCTAACTAAAAACATCAGTACAAGGTATTCCACATCTTGTATACTGACTAGAATAAAATAGTGCCCCAATAACCATAAGCAATCTGCAAATGAAGTTCACTGAAAACAACCTCAGCACATAGTATCACAATAACTAAAGTCAATCTGCTCATTAATCTAAGGATCCCATTATTTTTAATGACACTGTCTTATGAACTTCAATTAAACATCAATCTTCTAATCAGGCACACATAATAGAAGAAGACTAGACTATGAAAGTAAGAGGTTTTGAATTTACATATTGTGCATACTCAATCCCTTAAGCCAGACAGAAAATCATTGAAGGGAAGGATACAAGTTTTTTCAATCACAAAAAATGTCTGTAATGCCAAAGCTATATTAGTGGTCCACTAATGCCAATGAGATCTGGGTGTGCCAGGTAAGAAATTATTTACACAAGTCAGGGAGCAGAATGATTCATTTAAGTTTCAGATTTGAGAGTACTTGAAATAGTGGAACAAGGGCATATAACCATCAGGAGGTGGTAGAGAAGGTTGGGAGACAGCACAAACATGGCATATAAGAACAAAGATAAGTGACCTCTCATTCTTCTTTCTCTTCTAAATCTGTCTCCCTTAAAGCATATTAGTTTACAATCACCATATCATATCTCCCTTCTGGATAAATGACAACCTGAATAAATGCACTTGAATTGCTGATCTCAGTCCATAAATGGAAACAAAATTCATATCATTGCCACTCTCATTTTGAAATCTTCATCCTGTTCCAGATAACTGTCATTCGATACTCATAATTTGAGCAAAGATTTACTATCATTAAAGAACAGTGTGCTTCCCCCATAACCACAATGCAGATGACCAGAAGTCATTAAGAATCATAAGCAAATTTAATCAACTAAAGCAAATTCACCTGCAAAGGACAGCATTTGGTATAGTTAAGCGGCATTTATCAGATTCTAAGGTGCCACATGGATCATGAATATTGTGCAGCCATATTTTCAATTTAACCGTGCATGGTAATTCAGCTGCTGCAGCTAACGATCTATGATTCTCTGACTCAATACTGTTAGAACCACCATTAGGTGCAGCTTCATCGGTTTGCAAATTGGTTAATAAGGAACCTTCACCAGTACCTATACCAGCCATATGACGAGAATGTGATCACTGGCGAGCACCTGATTGTCCAGATACACTAGACAGGCTAACAGCAGACGCTGTTGGCAAAGCAGTTGAATCCATATTCCGAGGATCAGGCAACTCAGATGCTAACAAGCCAGAATAAGTCAGATGATGAGCCATTGAGTTACCATGCAAAGCACTGTCAACTGGTAATGATGTGCGCAAGCCAGAATGAGATTGACCAATCAACCAACCTTGCAGGAAAGGCAACTCCCAGTATGCTGGATCACTGGAAGGAATAACGTGATGAAAGTGTCCACTGTCTATATTTCTGAAAGTCATCTTCATGTCGGTCCTTCGGAAGGAGCTCGTGGAAACTGAGGCAGGAGGTTCATCTAAACCCAACCTAGACTGCCGTATAGGATTGTGCACGGCCACACTAGACTCAGGTACATTACATGAAGCATCCTTCCTCTCAGTAACACCAGAGCTGGTTGGTTGCAATCCTAATGTAGGATGTACCTCAGTGGTCTCAATTCTTTCTCTCATTGGAGATGCTGTTGCCTCAGTTCCAGCCAAAAAAGAATCAGCAGCTACATCCTCTTCCATAGCATTTGCAGAAGAAGCTATATCCATAGGAATTATAGTGTTCTCAATATTGTTTCCAAGATCCAGACTCTGTCGACCAGTAAGATGTGAAGAAGATTCTAATCTTTGTGCAGCACTTCCCAAGCCATTAGTCCTCCCATTCTGCTCAATTACATGCCTTATAAGGTTGTAGGAACAAGTAAAAAGGTGTAAAAGCAACTTCAGTTGCAAGTGTAGGCATACATTTCTGTTCCTGTTTGCAAACACAATGGTCGGAGGGGTATACTGCAAATAACCAGATGATGTTGCAACAGTCAATGGTGAATCAGGAGAATCAAGATCATTAACCTGCGAAAGTATAAGAGTAAGCAGAACAGAAGAAACTTCAAATGTGCCCAAGTTTATAAAAGAATAATGAGACCTCAGCTGTTAGCAAAAAGGGAGCAGCTTGTGGATGGAAATGCACAGCCCTCAAAGAACGACGGGTCTTTAGCACGATTGTTGGTGAGGATGCCGCTCCTTTTTTCTTGTAGTTCCATATGTGAAGCTATAGAAATGATATTTATAGGATTGTTTATCCATCAGTTCATAAATTATACCAAAATCAAAGAAAATCAATGATTAATAACAGGAGGGAAAAAACTCACTTTATGACCTGAGGCAACAGCGAGGAGCTCTCCTTGGGCATGGAAAGCAATAGAAGCAATTGGGCGATCTGCAGACGAAATAATATCGCAAAAAAGTCTATCAATACCTCTATAGAAGAATAAACAATGACAAATCATTTATAGAAGTAGAAAAAATTAAATGGTAATGATAATTGTATGCCTAGACACGAATAGAAGTTTGGCAGAAAATATTACAGAAGCCACGTGACCCTATACAGCTAGAAGTTTGTGCATCCCATAGACGAACTTCATGATCCAAGCTGCCACTAGCAAGTATATCTGAGCACAATGGATGGAACCGAGCATACAGAAAGAAGTTAAAAAGAAATGAAGGGTAAGGGAAAAAAAGACTACTTTTCAAAGCCGTATAGATTAACAAAAGAATAGCACATCTAAAATCCTAGTTGATAAAAAGGTGTCAAAAAGAAATTGGTCCCTAATTGATTAGCAAACTTAAACGTCATTCCAAATGTTCCTGTTGAGGCAACTGCATTGCCATATTCAATTCTGTGTAATAATCCAAATTCAATGAAATCGATTCCATTTAAATTTTAACTTTCAAAGTATAAACGCATTGCTCTGATTTTTTATGCAAATTTTTTGAATTCTTTATGTATATTACTCTGACCATTTAAATGTGTCATGTTTTATTACACAACTTTATTGTCTTAAAATTCTACTTTTGTCTAACATTACAATCTCACATATGTTCAGTCTTGAATATGTTTGGGAGAAGGGTTTATGAAAAGTGTTGTGTAAATTGCAAGAACCACCTCTTGAATTCACCACCCACCATTAGGATGGAACCCAATATTCTCCTTGTCAACCTTTTTGTTCAATCCTTGTTCAGGCGAGAACTTAGGAAGTTTCTGGACATGGAAGCATTTTGTATATGATATCTTTGTTTTACTGTGTCTTTGATATGCACCTTATTTATTTGATATGTAAACCTCAATTTGTCACAAGTAATCAAACTAAAATTTCATAGTTCTTAACTGATATATTTACTCATATTTGATGCATAATTGGTCACCTATATGACCATCAATCATTCGAAAATAACTTTGTTGCTCGTTTCAGCTTAACTTCGACATGTTGAGTGATTCTAAGTATTGTTTCTTTTACTCCTTCAGATCAACTTGAGGATAACATTTCAGAAAGTAACTTGTGAGATCTTATGTCAGCATGAATTTGTGTATGCCTAACGCGTGTCCTTTAGAGAAATCGGTGCGTTGCTCGCAATTTTAGGGCATTAGATCGTATTGTTATTATGTGTTGATATATATAATTGTTCAAGCAGGGCTTTATTATTTTCTTAGCTTGCAATTAGGATTTAATAATAGTAACAGTCACATTCCGTCTTTATCTTATGAAATATGTTTGGTATTAGTATTTCTCCCCACTAATGAAATGATATTCAATCCCTTTCTTATCATTCTTCCTAGACGGTGACACATTCTAACATGATCCACTCTTTCCAACATGATGTTTTATTCAGAAACTTAATGCATATTCTTTTAGGACAACCCAAAATTTACTTGGCTTGTCCAAAATTTACACTGAATTTAGCAGATGGAAGATAAGGTTCATCTGTCGAACTTGGTTGTCAGCAATCACTACTCTGGGTTTGGGGTCGCCAAACATGTAAACATGATAGAACCACCAATTTACAGGTATTAAGTCGAAGCTCTAGATCCAAATTGTTTAAATGCATAAATCCAGCCGGACAAAAATTTATCAATAAGAAAATAGATTTTGGATGATAAATCTGGGAATACCAGCCCACCAAACAGAAGGAATAGTTTCGAAATAATAGCTTGAACAATACCTTGACCTACTGACCAATCAAACAGCAGAGACATGAACTCCTAAAATATGTACTGGAATTATTGAAGGAAAAGATATTTGAGGCAAAAGATATGACTACACATACTCTCGATCTCAGCTGTGGATAATGTTAACTTTTAATTTCTTTAATTTGCAACCTAAACCTGATTTCTTAATAAAAACATCAATTTAAGATCACGAGTTAAAAGAAGATAAAAATGGAGTAATATGATTTTTACCATTTTGTCACATCACTAAAGATGAATGAGTAGTACCTGATACTTTGCCAACAATATAATTCTAAATAGAGCTACCTCCAGGCTCCAGTCAAACTATATAAATTTTCAGTGTTTTATTAAAGGTCACCTGCTTTAAGGAGGAAGCAGAAGTTTCATCTAACATATTTATACACAGAACAAGCTCTCATCTCACAAAAAAATGACTAACTTCTCTTCTTTTGTTCCCTCAACATTTCCTATTGGAAAAAAATTTGTGCCATCAATCAAGTTTAGTCTACAGTTCTTTAGTCCACTAACAATTTAATGAAAAAATGACAAATTAGCCTCACAGTAATTGGCTAAACAAAACCAAAAACTCCATGGGAACGGATAGGACTTGGATCATAAAAATCTGATTCTGAATACAAGGGAATGCTAGTATGCTACGAAACATATGACTTCCTTTGGAAAATATTGATGGAAGTGACATGCAAAAAAAGATCCCTCTTTATCATAAATTTTCGCACAAAACTACAAAGTTCTATGATCCTCACATAATGTAGAAATTAGAGCAGCATGGTCAGACATGCTACCAGAGGTATCAGACAAATTAATGGATACTCAGCTATTTCTCAATTTCATGTAATACCCTTTGCTTATCTATTGGGATAAGGCTTGGTTGTTGTTGTTGTTGTACCCTTTGCTTATCTATGTTAAAAAGGCAATTCTTTGATTATAAATTCACAATATAAATTATATATGCCAAGCAGTTTCAAGCCTTGGTCATCAATAATGAGAACTTGTCAGAGATCAATTTGTAGTGTTTATTATCATCATAAAATGATCAAATCTATGTAATGGAAACTAAATAAATAAAGGATCTAATGTGGAAGATTCCAAGGATGCTCCAAATAATGAATGAATGGTTCTCTGAATGTTGTAACTAGAAAGATTAGAAAGTAACTAATCTTAAAAGTTTTACCTGATCAACCTCATATCCTTAAACAACATTTCTTAAATCTTTAGACACTAATTAAACCTATGGGTATGCCTCAAATTGCCCACATGCAGAGGCAACTAAAATGGAAGAAAACAGCCGAAGTTTCAGTGATTGACCAATGAGCTTGTCAATCAGTCAACCAATTTGCCAGTTCACTAGAAAATTGATTGCTGAAAAGTAATAGTAAAAACTTGTTGAATTGCAATGTTTTTCAACCTGAACATTTCCAAAATGACAATTTTTATTTCTCCACCATATAAATATCTCGATAGCCTTCAAAATGACCCTATCTATCCCAATGGATTCGAACAGGTTTAAAATTTCAATCTATGACAAATTTTTGATCTATGACCGAAACCATATGGTTTCGTACCTATCCTATTGTGTCATTACGGTTTCAGTATTTTTTAAAATATAAATATATTAATTAAAAAATATTTTGATTAATATTTGATTATTATAAATATTGATTATTGAGTTATCTTTAAGATATTGAAAGTTGAGTTCAAATTTGATATGATCTCGTATAATATTTAATGCTTATTGAGTAAAAATTAATTTAATATTAATTAAAGTCCACCAAATAAGTAGTAGACATGGCAGGATGGAATAGATTTAAATTTAATTTAATTTATATATTTTTAATCAATTTAAAATTAAACTAAATATATATATAATAATTTAATTCACAGTAGTATATTTTATAAGGTTAAAAATTATATTATATTTAATTTTTTATTTTTTTTAACAATCTGTTTTTTTTACTAATGTTAAAGAGGTAAAGGTTTTTCCTCATTGTTCACCCCTGCGGACGAATGAAGAAGAAAAAAATTAACAAATTAAAAATTAAAAAAAATTAATGGTTAGAAATAAAAATAATAAATAAATTTTTAAAAATTAAAAATATAAAATAAATAAATGAATTTATTTATTTTTAAATGGAGGTAGTTGTGACCTTGCGACTACCTCTGTGACACTACGGCCACATGGTGGACATCACGAGGTCGAGGTTGTCTCCACGACCTCACGGAAGACGCCACAAGGTCACGACTGTCTCCCTATCATCATGTCGATGCCGATCCGCGGGAGGAATGAAAATTTTACCCGTGCCGACATTGCATAGTATTTGATTCTATGGATTCATAAATGTCTATTCTTTAATCATTCTAGAGCCAAGTTATAGGTTTAAAGAGCTATCTATTATTCTTGGTGGGAATCCCCAAAAGCTAGAACCAGCAAGCTATCAAAGGATCAAGTGTTCTAGAGGGAGAAGAGAAGATTATGTTAATCATTTCAATATTCTCCTTTATTTTGCATGAATGAATTGTTTTGTTCTTCACTTTATGGTAACTTGTCTTTACTTGATTATAACAAAGAAAGAATTTAGCATCAAGCATCTAGGACCTCTGTGCTCCTTGTGAATAAAGGATAATCCAAGAACCAACAGGGTTTAGGACTCGTGACAAAATTCAAAGAAGCAAAGAATACATCGTGTAGAGTGGCATCCTAAGGGTGAAAAACCAAAGAAGCATTTAGTCTGCATACCTAGAAGTTAGTAATTGACAAATTTGGAAAAAAGATGATATTGTAAAATGGATTTAGGATACCTATTTAGATAAGTATATATATATATATATATATATATATATATATAGGACTCATGATAAAATTAAACCCTAAAAGTACTAATATGGGACTAATTCAACTACACCTAATAAACTCTATGCTCTTGAGTCATAACTCTCCCCTCAAGCTGAAACACATATGCCATATATGCCCAGTTTGTTAAATAAGCAAGATAAAGCAGTCTCGTAAGCAAAGCATATACTAGATATGACAATAATGAACCATAATACATAATAAGCAAAAATGAAACAAAACTTTGGATGGATCATGCAGGCCCAAATGAAATGAAGTTAGAGATGATAAAATGAAAAAGGACGAAAGGAGACCCAAATGAAGTTAAGGAATAGAGAATTGTATGAAGAGAGATTTCAAAATTAATATCTGCAGTGGCTTGTATCCCTAAAGAGGCATATAAAGCACGCACAACAAAAAGAAGCACCCAAGGATCCTAGAAAACAAGATGGATCACACAGCTCACTCTTTGTTGGAAGTGACAAACTAAGAACAGTATGTTTTCTCTATTAAGGTTTTCATTAGAGATGGATTAGCAGAGTTTGAGCCTTTGCTGAAGTAAGAAACTGCAAACATGAAGGTGTCTTTACAGGTCTTCCTTAAGTAAAATAGGATGCGCTGAAAGGAAGAAATGCAGCAACAGTACCTGGAAGTGTTGGAAGCCTGAGAGAGTTGAGGCAGAAACAGTAGTATAGAAGCATGAAGATTTGCTTAGAAAGATGAATGCCCAATGACTCCCCCTAGAGACAAGGATTAAAGAAGAAGAGTTTGGAGACGGAAGAAACTATAGAAAAAAGAAGTGAATACTGGATTTTGAAGTAGCGGAAGTTGGTGTAGAAAAAACTTCATGTTGCAACTAGGATAGAACAGCTAGTTCGCAAAACAATTGAGAAGGCAATCTTCTTTGAGGTGACATGCTCTATGAAGGAGGAGCTTGACCTTGACAAGGGTTTCATCAATAGCTTGGGGAGCCAGACCTAAAAGACATGTCGAGGGCTGATGAGGCCTATGAGAAGATGCATATAGCATAAGGCTGTGGATTCAATTGTCGGAAAGAATGTGAGAAAAGGTTAACTTGGGTGAAACCAATCATGTCAAGGGATCATTGTCCTTGGTGGGAACGGCCTTGACTATTGGGACCATTGATGTGGAGGGGTGAATAGTGATTCACTTCGATCGATTGAGCGCGCTTGACTACAAGAAGTTAGAACGAAGTGGAAATACAAATAATACAAACACAAGCACACACAAACCATTTTTATGTGGTTTTGAACCTCCAATTCCTACTCCATGGCCTACCATTCTAGCGATAGGTCCACAATCTTTCTCTTTGTCAAAACCTTCCCGAAACAAAGAAAGCTCTTACAATTCCTATTCTTTACAAGCAACACGAACAAGAAAATAAGAATAAAGATGAAAAACGAAATACAATGTAAATAGCAATTTACACAAATGAATCTAGCTTTGTTCACTTTGTAGTTGCTTTAGAATGCCTCTTGAAGGTCAGGAACCCCCAAGAATTGACTACGAAATCCTCCCTTTATAGGCTTCCAATCAGGTTGATTTCCACCTAACAGTGGACTGCTAGAAGCTATCAATCGATTGCTCCACTGAATTTCGACTGTTGCACCTGCAAAACAACTCTTTCCAACTCAACTTTGACCACAAATAGTTGACTGATGCCCAATCATTCGAGTGTAGTTTAGAACATTGACTATTCCATTCCATCAATCGATCGATACCAATCAGTCAAGTTCCAAATATCGTTTCCGCTTTTCGTTTCCGCTGTTATATTCGTGTTCCGTTGGGTTGTTTACATGACAGTATAGTTGTACTTTTGTATGCCATGGAGGCCTTGATTCATTTTGTTTTGTCGTAAATCGTACCGGTACGCAGCTTTTGTCTTCGTTGTCATTTTCGTTTACTACAAACGGTTGTTCCAGCCCTATAGGCTATGGTACAATCGGCCGAGGTGATCGTAGAGGTTAGGGTTTTGAATTGTCCGCTGGGTCGAGGGAGTGGTCGTCCGGTCAGTATCGGGCGAGCGGCTCCTCGGGGCGTGACAACTGCACCATAGCCCCGGGGGCTTTATCCCTCTCCTACCAGGAGGCCGCGAGACTGGAATTCAAAAAAGAAGGCATGCTTGGTTTTTCCTATTCTAGTGCAGGTTCCTGCTCGGTATAAATCGCTTCACTTTGAGTTGGCTTGGCCAGAGCCCACGCCTTGACAAGGCTCTTGTGCCTCCTTCCCGACCTAGGGGGGGGGGGGGGGGGGGGGGGGGGGGGGGGGGGGGGGGTGAAAGGTCTCAAATACGATGCCCCTCCCGTATCTGGTGGAGAGAGTCAAAGTTAGACCTCTGTATGACTTATTGATAGTACGATCAATCATGGTGTTTATTAGTTGGATAGACATGCCCCAAGAGAATTCGATGACAGGCCTTTGCAGCATCCCGGAATTGGTTGATTCAGAATTGGCTGGATTGGGGGGATCTGGAGCAAGACTGAAAATGGGTTCGAAACTGGGCGGTTCATGTAATTAGCTATAAGTCAATCGACTATCAAAGGAAAGGCCTCACTGGCCTTTAACAAAAAAAATGTTGGACCAGGTAGCAGACGAACCTGGGGTGACCGGCCCGACCCATGAAAGTTTTCCACCAGTCACCAGGGTAAATCAAGAAACGCTCGCGGTGGGCAGTTTAGAAGCCCAACGTCCCAGGGTTCGCGCTTCATTTGAAGGAAAAATTCCTGCAAAATACATCATAACTGGGGATCGAACCGCGGATGCCTGGGATAACAATTATACACTCTACCGCTGCACCATAGCCTCGGGGGCTTTATCCCTCTTTTACCACGAGGCCACGAGATTGGAATTCAGAAAAGAAGGAATGTTTGGCTTTTCCTATTCTAGTGCAGGTTCTTGCTCGGTATAAATCACTTCACTTTGAGTTGGCTTGGCCCGTGCCTTGACAAGGCTCTTGTCCCTCCTTCCCGACGTGGGTAGGGGGGAGTGAAAGGTCTCAAATATGATTCCCCTCCTATATCATGTAGAGAGAGCCGAAGTTAGGCCTCTGTATGACGGATTGATAGTACGATCAATCATGGTGTTTATTAGTTGGATCGACGTGCCCGAGGAGAATTCGATGACAGGCCTTCGCAGCATCCCAGAACTGGTCGATTCGGAATCGGCAGGATTGGGGGGATCCGGAGCAAGACTGAAAACGGGTTTGAAATTGGGCGGTCCATGGAATTAACTATAAGTCAATTGACTATCAAAGGAAAGGTCTCACTGGCCTTTAACAAAAAAATGTTGGACCAGGTAGCAAATGAACCTGTGGTAACCGACCCGACCCCACAAAAGTTTCCCACCATTCACCAGGGTAAATCGGAAAGCGCTTGCGGTGGGCGGTCTAGAAGCCCACCGTCCCAGGGTTCGCGCTCCATTTGGAGGAAAAATTCCTCCAAAATACGCCGTAGCTGGGGATCGAACCGCGGATGCCTGGGATAACAATTAGTCACTCTACTGCTACACCATAGCCCCGGGTGTTCGTGCCCCATTTGGAGAAAAAATTTCTGCAAAATATGTCATAGTTGGGAATCGAACCGCGGATGCCTAGGATAACGATTAGTCGCCCTACCACTGCACCATAACCCCGGGAGCTCTTTTGTTAGCCTTTAACATTTCATATAATTGTTGATATTCAAGTATTGTTATTTCATCTACATTGGAATAATCAACTGCATTCATCGCATCCTGAATAATTGATTGCATTGCAATATTATTAGTTGATAATTTAGGCGTAGCAACAATTGTGCTAGATGATGAACCACCAGAAGGCCCAATTGGTTCATATACATAAGATTCTCTGTGACAGTACCCGTTGTAGTAATTTGGTATAAAATTATTTTTACATATATGTACTCTCACAATATCCTCATCACGGTAGACTCTACTTCTACATAGACATCATAACTCGACATCATTTATACATTTTAGATGACTCTTAGCAAAGTTCACAAAATATTCCAGTTCAAAAATAAAATCATCTCTAATAAATTCATTTTCTAATCGATTATACATCCAAGTTTTGTTCATACACATTGTTGTCTAATAAAAATAAATTTTGAAATATTATTAAACTTGTACAATTTGAATTAAGTAGTAAAACAAGCATCTTGATGATGACTAAGATAAACCTAAATCACAAGAAACCTAGATCTCAGTTCAGACAAATAACAAACTAGACTATCTTTCATTTTCCAACCAAAGATAATGAGCTCTAAAATAACAACACTTAAATAACAAAATAACTATATAATGTTATATATAAAAATACAAACTTAACCTAGCTACATTTAAAGTCAAACATGTAATATAGCATAAAGATACTGGTTAATAAATTATACCTAGAGATGAGTAATCCAATCGGAGAAAAGCAGCAAATACAGTATCCTACAAAATTAAAAAAAATATATAGCTAAAATGGAATTGCAATAGCTAAAAAAGTAGCAAGATTAATATGTAGCAAGAAGCAAATACATGGACACCAACCATTGTAGGAGTTCAGTAACTAAATATAGAGATCTAGCATTCTAGCTAGTTCTTTAAACTTTTAGGTAAATTAAGGTGATATAACGAGAAGAATAAACCTTTGTTATAACATTGTCATCCATTGTTGTTTATATTATTTTCTTTGAATGTTTATAGGTAACTTCATCTATCTTTGATTATTGAATAGTGCAAGTAAAATATCAGTGAATAAAAAGACAATAAGCGAAAAGACCACTTATGCATCACTAATTCAATATAATAAGCCGAAACTTCTTCTAAAAATCATATCATGGCTGATTGAGAACTTAAGAAGCAATGCTGAGCCAACTTCTTCTACAAATCATATCATGATCATTCATCTCCAAGTGCATGGTGATAAAATTTATTTTGGCTAATTGAGAACTTAAGAAGTTTGTTGTTGTCCACAATATGTCAACTGCTAGCCGCTAGATCGGGACTATTGGTTGCGATCTGTCGGCCGACAATCGCCAGATTGTGATTGTTGGAGAAGACACAGACAGAGAGGAGCTTACCTCGAGTCGGCGACCAGAGAAGAAGAAAGGGAGGATCGCGCATGAAGAGGAGGGAAGAAGGGGAGGTTCGTGTAAGAAGAGGGAAAGGCAGCCCTAGGTCTCTTTATTCAGGATTCCTGATGGAATTAGGGTTTCTTTTGGGAATCCCCGATAGAAATGAGGTTTTCGTCGGGAATTCCCGACGGAATAAAACTTCCATATGGAATTCCTTTTTTTTGCCACCACATCCTCCGACAAATCAGTACTCAATATGACAATTGACAAACGAGATGACAGTGGTGGGAGAAAGAAAAGTGATGGTTGGTAATACAATAATGGTTAAGACACTCACAAGCAAATTTGATCACTTGTACTTGTGATCAAGATACTCACAAGCAAATTTGATCACATTTACTTGTGATCTATATATGGTATAGGTAATTGTCATGAGGAAACAAAGATAATGGAAGTGATGGTGATTGGGAGCTTATGATGCACAACGACCATGATGCGTAAAGATGATAGGAGTATGAGAATCTAATTAGAACTCTAAAATGAAAAGAATTAAAAAAAATAGTTAATCAGGTTAGATAATGTTGAAATTGAGGTGATTCTATGGAAGTTTTCTATTAGCTGCCAGGGTAAATTGAAAAGCGTTCGCGATGGATGATCCAGAAATCCAATATTCCACGGTTACGTACCTTATTTAGAGAAAAAATTTCTATAAAATTCACCGTTGCTAGGAAAATTTTTTGCTAAATGGAAAAAATAAAAAAAAAATTAACGAGGTTTTTCCAACCTTGAGCGATCGACCCTGCCCCACGGAAGTTTGTCACTTGCCATTAGGGTAAATCGGGAAGTGCTCGTGGTGGACGATCCAGAAGTTCAACGTCCCAGGATTTCCCCTTAATTTGGAGGAAAAATTCCTATAAAATTCACCGTAGCTAGAGATTAAATCGCGGATGCCTAAGATAATAAATAATCGTCCTTCCACTACATCATAGTTTCCGGGGGTAAAATGGAAAAAATAAGTATTTAAGGTTGGTGGCGCAATCATAATGGACTCATAATGGACTCGAGATTATTGAACGTTAGAATAGGCTTCATTTTTTCTATTTATTCAGATGATCATTGAACGTTAGAATAGGCTTTATTTTTTCTATTTATTCAGATGATGGATCAAATTATTTTATGGGACCCTCCTAGAATTAACGGAGTTAGATATTGTCCTCAGATCCATATATCTGCACCGGAACAAAATGCGACAAAGGCCTCTTTCGTCTTTAATTCTTCTTTAATGGCAGCTCTCTCGTCTGGTCGTCCAGTTGCGGTGGTGAGGTACGTGAAGGCAAAGCAACTGCTCCCAAATTAATCAAGTGGCCGGCCATCTTCATCGCCATCACATGTCTCAGCTAAATGCCACTTTGAAGCCTAAAGTAGATTCCAAAGGACACCAGAGAATCATATATATTCACATTTTAACATCATATAAAATCTAGCAGTGGATCGATAAAAGTATAAATTTTTCATGGAAGTATTGTTATTGTAATAAATTTACAAGTGTTAGTGTTAAACTGCTAATCAATTTGCATATTGAGTCAACAGAACAAGATACGACGAAATAATTGAGAGGAATAATATATGCGTTGATGTTGCACCAAAAAAGAAAGCGAAAAAGCTAACCGAGGAAAAGAAAGCAAGAAATCGGCCGGAAATTGCACAAGAGCATTTCCTTTATTCTGCTCCAGGTGTCAGGCTCACATGCTGAGAGAGACAACAAGGAGAGCAGAGCAACAGCCAGCTAGCGGCGGAAGAATACATTACAAATCCCCACGTGCACTGCGACACGGCTCTCCTTCGTAGGCTTCTCCCTCTTTGGCCTTTTGGGCTTTTGGCAGCTTCCTCTCTTCATCTTCTTCTTCATTTCTTACTCCTGTTTCTCCTAACACAGCTGCAGAAAAAGGAATGAATGCAGTATTGATGAAGAATGAGAGAAATTTTGTTTCTCAGGTCTGCGCGTTGATTCTCCAGTCAAGAAGGTACGCCTTTTTGCTATTTTCCCCTCTGCCTTACTGTGTTAATTATCTCCAATTTGAAGTTCGGAAGGAGAAAGGAAATTCGTGTTGTTTTCTGGTCTGTGAACTTGATCACACTTTAAGGATGAGAAGGAAATATTTTTATTTTTATTTTCGGTTCTGACTGTTGATTTTTTTTTATTCTTTTTTCTCCTCTTTTTTAATTAGTTTTTTTTTTATGGCAATAGAGTAGCTCCTTTCCCCTATACGAGCGCATGCTCAAAATTGCTATGAGGAAAGGGAGCTTCATCTAAGAAAACAATAACTTGTAGTTGTATAAATAAGTGACAGAAATGCTACAAAAGTATGATACATATATGAAATGCACAGTTCATTTGGACTTGGGTTAAAATGGTGCTTTTTTTTCTTTTGAAATTTGTTTGCATAACCAATTAGTTTTATAAGGGACAAATTATTTCGCAAGTAGATCATCATGACATAATAGTTTCTTCGGGAAAAGGTGAAAGAGAGATTAATATCTAAACCTTTTTGAGGATGAAGGAAAATGTGATATTCATCGTATGGTATGATTTGGTTAATTTTCATGGGACCAACAAAAAGTGCGGGAAGAATTTTTTTCAATCCAATTTGGTTAAGAAATTGAGATCCTCAAATCTCAAATTTTTTAAATATTGGACCAAGTAGTAGATGAATCTGGGATGATTGGCTCGGCCCTACGAAAGTTTCCCACCGATCACCAGGATAAATCGCGGAGGGCTCGCGGTGGGCTGTCTAGAAGCCCAGCGCCCCAGGGTTCACGTCCCATTTGGAGGAAAAATTCCTGCAAAATACGCCGTAACTAGAGATCGAACCGTGGATGTCTGAAATAACGACTAGTCACCGTACCGCTGCACCATAGCCCCGAGGGCCCTCAAATCTCAAATTTAGATTATAGACGAAAAGGATGAAAAGTTGGATTTATTTAGGAATCAGAGTGGAGCTCAATTAAATTTAAAAAATTAATTAATTTTGTAGTTGTATGATCAAACTTTTGTGCAATCATGCTCTAACTCGGTCTTGTTAGACAAAAGTATTTGATGTTTCGTTGAAGGCTTATGTTTAGCTTGTAGGGGTATGATTCGGCGGGCTTCCTAAGCAAATACCTGGTCGTCCATGAGAGACCTCTCCATGTCTACGGATTAAAATTTAATCCAAATGGAGGCCTATCTCCCAAACGACCGTCTCGTCGTCGTACTAATTGATTCAAGTTACAACTTAGCCAAACTCAAGGTTCGAGTATTGTAACTCGCCTAACCAATTGGTCGCGGAAAAGACGACGAGCGGATCACCGATTTTTGTGTTTATTATCGAGGTCCATGACATAATTAATTATCAACATTAATTAACACATAATTAAAACATGATAATTAATTTAAAAACACACATGTGATAATAGAAAAACAAGGAGTCGAGGAAGAGGTTATACCTTCCCATTACCTCGTGATCTTCTATCGTATGACCCTCCTCTCTTGGACGTCGTGTGAGCGACGATCTACCAAGACTCAGAGTCACCAATGGCCACCAATCAATCCTCTTCCTTCTTTCTTGCACCAAAACCCTAGAGGTTAGGGTTGCCGCCGGCCAAGAGAAGGAAGCTCCTTCTTCCTCCTTGCACCGTCCACCAGATAGACAAAGGAGGAAGAAGATGATGAAGATAAAGAAGAGAAACAAAACTCTTCTTCCCAATAAACCCTAGCCGAGACCTATCCTCCACCACCTCTTCCTTACCGCCGGCCAAGAGAAGATGGAAGTGCTCTCTTCTCTAACCACCGGTGGCTCCTCCTTGCACCTAGCTTGCGCACGCCAAGGAGGAAGGAAGCAAGCAAGAAGATGGATAGGAAAAGAAGAAGAAGGAGAGGATGAGACTTCTCCTTCTTGCACCTTCTTTCCTCTTATCGCCGGTGCCGCAACCTCCCTTTTGAAGTCACCATCGGCGAGCCTCCACCACCTTCTTCTCCCGCTGAACACTACCTGGTGGTGCTGCCTTGGATGAGGTTCCACGCCCAAAGAAAAAGAGAAGAAAACTTTCTCCCCTTCCTTCCTTTGATCCGGCACAACCCCCTTGCCCTAGGAGAGAGACTTTGTGAGGGAGAGAAGGAGAGGCTCTTAGGGTGCGTTTGGTTGAGGGTTATCCTTGATAACCTTGGTTATCCATCCAAGGTTATTAACAAAAATCTTGTTTGGTTTAGATAATCAGCGATTCCCAAGTAATGATCGATGCCCGACACGTCAGCAAAAGGGGCATATAATCAGGAATTGGAAAACCTTAGGGAAGTAAGGTTTTTCTTGATTCCCAGGTTATGGAACTTATCTTTCCAAAATTATCCTCCAATATTTACATTTAAGTCGAAAATAACATTACAATTTATTAACTTCCGAAAGCATTATTCACGACCGACGACTGACGACCGACGGCCGGCGACCACCGCCGGCGGCCGGCGACCACCGCCGGCGGCCGGCGACCACCGCCGGCGGCCGGCGACCACCGCCGGCGGCCGGCGACCACCGCCGGCGGCCGGCGACCACCGCCGGCGGCCGACGACCACCGCCGGCGACCACCGCCGGCGGCCGGCGACCACCGCCGGCGGCCGGCGACCACCGCCGGCGGCCGGCGACCACCGCCGGCGGCCGGCGACCACCGCCGGCGCCGATCGCCGACGACCACCGGCGGCGTCGCCAGCCATCGGTTGACGATCGACGCCGATCGTCGACGGTCGGCGTCGATCGTCGACGGTCGGCGTCGACAGTTGGCCACCAGTGTTGGACACCGACTGTCTACGTGGACATCGACGATCGATGTCGACATCCTTAAGTCTAAACAAATAAAATTATATAAACAAATTCTAAATGGTAATCGCCGACGACCACCGCCGATCGCCGGTGACGATCGGCGCCGACCGTCGCCGGCCATTGGTTGACGATCGGCGCCGATCGTCGACGGTCGGCGTCGACAGTTGGCCACCAGTGTTGGACACCGACTGCCTACGTGGACATCGACGATCGATGTCTACATCCTTAAGTCTAAACAAATAAAATTATATAAACAAATTCTAAATGGTAATCGCCGACGACCACCGCCGATCGCCGGCGGCGTCGTCGGCCATCGGTTGACGATCGGCGCCGATCGTCGACGGTCGGCGTCGACAGTTGGCCACCAGTGTTGGACACCGACTGCCTACGTGGACACCGACTGCCTACGTGGACATCGACGATCGATGTCGACATCCTTAAATCTAAACAAATAAAATTATATAAACAAATTCTAAAGGGTAATATGGTAAAATATTATATTAAGTGATAGACTATTACCTCCAAACAAACAAGATTTTATTTGATTACCTAAATTTAACCAAACAACTTCAGGTTATGTTTTATTCCCCATAACCTTGGTTATGTGATTACTTGGTAATGACATAACCGATGTTATATATGATAACTTGAACCAAACGCACCCTTAGGGTTTTCTATGGATGAATTGGATTGATTAATTCTTGGTTTCATGACTCCTATGGGGTATTTATAGGACTACAATAGGGACCATGAGGAGGAGTTGGGTTTTGGCCTGCTAATGGATCCAAACCCGATCCATTAATGAAGAGTCATTTCACTAAAGGCCCTTCATTGAATCACCTCACCAACCCCATATTTACATATGAGCTCCACCTATTATGAGTACATTTTCTCTCCGTGTTTAAGATATCGAATGCCCGTTAATTAATTTAAATTACTGATAATTTTAATTAATCAACCTCTAACTCCTTGACTAGTACCACTCAACCTTATCATCATGTTGGACCATAGTCCACTTGCAAGATTTAACATGATGAACCTTATGAGCTCATCAAGGGGGCATCATCATCCCGACCCACCAGGACACGGATTCCGTCTATAATCAACAGCACACCATGTAAGTAATATTATTTCCCAACTTACCGGGCCTATCGATTTAGCAGAATAAGTCTCGCCCATTGGTAAATCAAAGAAATAACTACTAAGTGCATATGCCCGTTATTATATCGAGATTCAGAGCATGTACTCCATAATAAAATCGAGGTCTGATCCAATTATAAAGTCAGTATAAATTGGATCACCTCTATATTGATCCTGCTCAATACACACAAAGTGTACTAGTGTAATTCTATGGTCAAGATAAACCACACCTAATTATACTACAACCATCCCGATGGTTTGTCCAACTCCATCTCGGTTGTAAGCCTCTACTTATACTCTGCAAGGGACTGATAACATGATCTTCTGTGTATCACCACACATCATGTTATCTACAATGCTAAGTATCAGACATTTATGCATATACTAATATAAATATGCATCAGTGATTTTGTGATTCTCTTTCAAAATGTAGATGTCTATACAAAAAGCAAGATTTTTAGTATACATCCCAACATGACTTGAGTGTGTAAGTTATAGGTAAACATAGTGTGGGCATTGGAAATCAATATGATGTGTTTGGCTTAAGTGTTAAAGGACTCTAAGGATTATCTCAACTACAATGACAAAAGAGATGAAACTAGAAGACCTCATAGTCCAACTTTGGATAGAGGAGGACAGTAGGATATTAAAGAAAAGGACCGATGAAAGGCTTCCAATGGAGGCACTATCCAACTTGATTGATCAAACTAGGAACGACATGAAGAGGAGACACCCTAATATTGACCCAATTCAAAAGGCTAAAATATTCAAGGGAAATGCTATATATGCAAGAAAGGTAACAGTTGATAATTTAACATGCATGAACAAATTGATATCTATAAATCAAACATTTAAAACACTTGCAATCGATACCTTCCAATTGATGTTATTGCTTGTCGTTAAAGGAACAATTACATGAGCCAAATCCCTTTTGCCCGGGATGTTCTTCTCCTCCCAAGTAAAAACAGAGTGATCTTTCTCATCCACCCTTTTTCTTGCTTGGACTAATTAAATAGGGAAATGGACACTTAAGGAAACTGCACGTGTAGTTTATTTAGTCACAAAGACTAAATAAAAACATTCAATTCATATTTAGGAAAAATGATTTGTACGACAACAAGCGACATGAAGTTGGTATTCCAAGTTTATAAGTTGCTACTTATAAAGAATGGTGACTTTATAGTGAAAGGATATCTTGAGAAAGGATTGTTTCAAACAAATGTAACCCTTGTAAAGAAGATTTTCTCATGAGTAATAAAATTCCAACTTTTACTTGATTGAGTCTCATGATTAATGGCATGACCATTTAGGATACATCAATTATAATTTGTGCAAATTAATGAAATTAGATTTATTGTCATGAGTATGTTTGACTCAAGATATAAGTGTGCGACTTCTGTGAAAGCTAAAATAGCAAAGTTTCCTTTTTCATCAATAGAAAGGACACTGTATGTATCTCTGAAGCTGACTCATAGTGACTATGTGACATGAAGTTTGTTCAAATGAGAGGTGAAAAGAAGTATTTCACCATCTTTATGTCCTTAAGTGGCACTTGAAGTGTTTAAGCATTAAAAGAATGAGGTTGAAAATTATCTTAACAAAACGATTAAAATAATTCATAAGGATAGAAGGAATAATATGGGCTACCATTCGATGAATTTTGCTTTGAGTCAGACATCATTCACCTAACAATAGCTCCTACTCACTCCAATCTAATGGTATTGTGGAATGCAAAAACCGTACACTAGAAGAAATGTTGAATGTTATATTGATAAGTTCATGAGCTCTAAAAATTTATATGGAGAAGTTGTTCTCTCGACACAATATTTTGCAACTCACAATACCTATTGGCTACTTAATAAGGAATGTATTTGTTTTCTTTAACGTGCTTATCTTAACTCTTGGAGAAATCTCCTGGTGTTGAACACCAGTATCCAGTCTTGAACATCCATTTGGTTGGAATTTTCTGTTGGATTGGGTTGGACTGGCTAAAGGGGGGTGAATAGACAGTAAAAAAAATTATGAAAGTGGAGGCACTTGTCTTTAAAAAAAACTTGGTCGCAACTGAGAACGTTGCTTCCAAGGCAGTGGACGCTCAATAAAAATCTCCTTGTGATGGAGAAGCCTTACAAAAATAGCACGCTAGACTTTTAGAGAGTTTACAAGAATGAATTAATTGAATCAATGAAAAGGTTGAAACTCTAAGCCTATTTATAGTCTAAGAGAATAAATCTCGATTATTGATTGTTGAGGTATTTTCTCTTGGCCGTTGATACATGGATTTAATCTGGATGGTTGATCTTGGATGGGATTAACCTGCATCCATTGGATCTGATTAAAGGATAAGGCTTTATCCTTTATGAGATAAAGGAATTTTTATCTTCATTTTGAGATTGCTATTGTAATCTCCAAGTAATAATATCGGCAAGAACAAACTGTCTCCGACCTTTATCCCAACTGGTAAGTTTGGTCGCCTCTGCTCTCGAGGTCTTGGGTTCAATTCCTCTTAGCAACAATTTAATCTTTCTTTTTCGGACGACTAGCCTTTTGGTTCTTCGTCTTCTGGGTGATTTCCGGCCAACCGGGGTTAGGCTCACCCAAACCAGACTCCGGCCTTTCGCTCCTCGAGCGTCCTTCCTCCCGGCTTCTCGTCCCTTGGACACCGCGCGAGTCCTTCTCGCTCCACCGGCGTACTCTTCCGCAGCTTCCGCGTCCCTCGGATTGTACCGAGCCCGTCGGCTCACTTTCCCGCACAATCCTTCTCGTCCGCTACGTCTTACGCTCGACTTCCTCCGTACCTAAGCTCCTGCACACTTAGCAGAGGGATTAAACATACCAGGACCTAACTTAACCTGGTTGATCATATCAAAACTTACCGGGGCACCAACATTTTCAACTTCTTTGGTTCTTAAGATAATGAAAATGCCTGATGTGATTACAACATCAGATGCCATGCCAGAGTTTGTTCTGACTTTCAATGCTGATATGGTTTCTAATGCAAGGAAATGACAACCTAGATGATGATGTCGAAACTTGTACAGGGTTGTATTGAAAATTTCTCAAACATAGTGTTGTCCTCGATGGAGAACACTAATGCAAATAAAGAATCTACTTTTATGCTAAGTTTTGATTTGTAATGATTAATATTGGTAAAAGATCTCTTTATGAAATTGGCTTTTAAGGAAAAGGTAATGTTGGTGTTAGGGTCCCAAGGATATATATATATTATCTCCACAATGGTATGATATTGTCCACTTTAGGCCTAAGTCCTCATGGCTTTACTCTTGAACTCTTCCTAAAAAGCCTCTCCCCTTAAATGAAGGACCACTATTGGTCCAAGTCTCTCCACAAGTATTCGGTGACTCTTGATCTGCTTCGAGCCTCTCCGCGAGCATCCCGTCACTCTTTGACCTACTCCGGGTCTCCCCGCGAGTATCCGACTTTCTCTAGGCCTCCGGGCCTCTCCACGAGCATCCGACCTACTTCGTGCCTCCAGGCCTCCCCGTGAGCATCCGTATCCAGTTACGCTTGACCTGCTCCAAGCCTCCCTATAAGCATCCAGTCACTCTTGACTTGTTCTGAGCCTCCCCTCAACTTCGTTCAAGGACCCTCCTACTTGGTCTAGACTATAGCTCTGGTACCACTTGTTGGAGCTCCAAGGATATTCATATCTCCACAATGGTATGACATTGCCCACTTTAGGCCTAAGCCCTCGTGGCTTTGCTCTTAGAATCTACCCAAAAGGTCTCATGCCAATGAAGATACTTTCTATCCTTTTAAATTCATAATCTTTTCTATTTCTAATCAATATAAGACTTGGATTGATCCCACTATTGGTAATCATTTTTTGGTAAGCTTTTAATTTTGAAAGTACAATTGTTTGGGTAGCAGTCTGATTAGATTGCCAATAAGGAATTTAGTTATATACTAAGTTTTGATATGTAATAATTACTTTTGATAATATCTCCTTTGGAGGATAAGCTTTTAAGTAAACAGTAAAATTCAAAATTTATTCTTTATTTTGGAGGGTTAAGAAATGTTGGTATGTTTTCAGTTAGAAGGTACAGCAGTTTGGGTAGCAGTCCAATTAGATTGGCTTATTTCCTCGTTTCATATGATTGCTCTTTTTAAATTGATGTAGTGTAAATATAAATCATCTTTCAATTTAATAAAAATCTTCTTTGTGAGTTTTTAGTCAATGTGGGAGTTCCATCTCATCGGAATCCTTGTGTCAATTTGGGTTTGATTTTGGTGTAGTATTATTGATGAAGGAAAATCTTGACGTAACGGTAAAATTGTTGCTATGTGACAACAATCACATGTTCAAATCTCAAAAATAACCACCGTAGAGCAGGATAAAATTGTATACAATAGATCATTCTCCGAGATCCACACTGACAGGCGCACATCTGACTGCCCTTTATATATTTGGTATCAATGTCCTCATGCTGCATTGATGTTTGAGCATTCTTCATTATGAGCATGAAATTCTTTCACTTGCAAGAAAATAGGAGTTTTTTTTTTTCAAGTTTCTCCTCCCTTTTCTTATAACTGATTCATATATAACTGATGCAGATACTTGGCTGTCTGATAATGGAGGGTACAGATCTCTCTTTTCAGCTCACTAAACTTTCAAGCAACTCCTTAAAAACAGCAACCTCATTTACCTTCCCTGTCAATTTGACATTCATGAAGTATTTATTTGAAGCCTTAGAAACTCGTGGAAGAGCAAAACGTATGAATAATCTTAGAGAACCCATCAAAGTGTACGATTCGTTGTCTAGGCCACTGAATGTAGTCCTCAGGCCTGAAGTTCAATGGTCGTTCAATTCGATTATGAGAATCATAGGAGCAAGGAACTTCATGAGTTCCAGAATCATAGGAGCAAGGAACTTCATGAGTTCCTCATTGTCTATGCCGATCGTGATCAATTCTCTACTGGTAGATTCTTCATTTGGTTCCGTAATTGGATCACTTGGAGGAAGAGGAATGACGAACAGTCGTTCTGACAATGATAAAAGTCAGATTAGAACTGATTCAGAGTTAGCTGCAGCTACTCCAGCCCTTATTTGCAGGTCAGTGATGACACAATTCAGGAGAAAATCAATTCTTCTTGACAAATCTGCTTCTGAAATGAAAATTTCTAAGGAAACTCTTGCCTCCAATGTTGATTCAAGCCGGAGATATGATCTATGCGAGTCCACACTAACCGCAAACGATTCTATGATGAAAGGACAGATTCGATATCAGTGGAAGAGTGGCACACCGTATTTTGTATTTACAGTGGGTGATGACTTCTCAGAGGTATACCTTTCCAGGCCCTGGAAAATTGAATCTTCTATGACTAAAGGAAAGGACTACATCTACTCGTTTCATTCGAGATCAGTTAACAAATTCAAATCAGAGAAATGTGTTGCTGATGCATCGGAGATCCTTGGAAAAATGAAAGTATCCAACCTGTTAACCTTTGGCTCAGATGGATCAAGAACAAGGGAGACTGAATTTGTTCTATACAATGCTAATGCGAAAAGTTTACTCGGAACGAGAAGTTCAGGTTCCCTCATCAAGAAAGCGAGGGAGTTGGGTAAGAGGGTGACAAACATACTTAATCCAAGCCGAGCATTGAAGAATAATTCCATCTGCAATCTCAATGAATTGAGTTCCTTTTTCAAAAGCTATGATGAAAACAAACTGACTGATCAAGTTCAAAATGATTGCACACCTGAACATGAGTTGGCTGCTGTTGTTCTAAGTGATCATCGACGAGGTTGCGATAGGGAGGCAGCAGTTGGCGGTTGGGGTCTTAAATTTCTTGGCACAAATGCAAATGATGTTGATGATTCCTTGGCACCCTCAGTTTCTCAGGAAGCTATCAACGAAAGTCGATCGACAAGTAGACATAAACCTTCCAAAAATTTAACTGTCCTAGTTCCAGCCGACCTCCACGGTGGCCCAAGTATCGAAACCGGAGGTCCGTCTGGTATTATAACGAGATGGCGAACTGGAGGGCAATGTGACTGTGGTGGTTGGGATGTTGGATGTTCTATACAAGTACTTTCTTGCAACAGCATCACCAAGAACTCTACATCTTCATTAAAAGAGGAGCTTCAGGATGATAACAAGTCGGTCAATCTATTTATGGAGGTAGCTCTTACATCTCTATTCTTATACCCGATAGCTGACTGAATGTTTAGCAAGCAATTGTTTTTCAATTTTCAGGGATCAAAGAGAACTGAATCAACTGTGAAGATAGTAGACATGAATGATGGTCTATATGTCATCTACTACCACCCTTCTCTTTCAGACCTACAGGCTTTCTTCATTGGTGTGGCAATGATACATGCTCAGTTGTCATCTCTTACTCCATATTTCTAAGGATGTAATGAAGAGTCCTCACGACAAGTTTTCAAAAAAGTGAAAAAAAAACTGTCCACAAGTGTGTTCTAACTGTGTAGGTGATATTCGTTGCGAGATAAATGTATAATATAAGTTGTATTAATACAATGTAAATAACTAAACTTGTTTATCATCATCTTCAAGTTTATTTTTTAGTGTTATGTCTCATTCTATGAATACAATGCAGATATTTAAATTTGTTTTGTTCAACATCATCAAGTCGTTGATGAAAGCATTTTGATACATCAATAATAGACTAAAGGACGCATCTACAAATCTAGTTATCATTAATGAATAAGACAAAACTAAAAACCGAATACAATGGCAAGCTAAAGCTAATCTAAATCCATGGCAAAGGCTATTGTTTCTTACTTCTTGTTGGAGTTCTTATAAGCACGGAATGATCTTCTATAGTATTGGACAACAATCAAAGTTTAGTGTTAATGGGGAAGAGTACAAGGAAGAAAAAGCTCTCCAAAACCCTCTTGATACAAGATGCTTAATGTTGTCCACGTTTCTCACTGGACAACTCACCATTGGAGGTGAGGGGTGCAGAAAAAGTTAGTCCTCATCTAATTGCCAAAAAGGTCCACCGGGAAGGTGGTCTGGGGATATGAACACAAGTTAGAAAGATAGACGGAGGGGTTCTGGTGCAGTCACTCCGACGCTCAAGTCAGAGGTGGAGTACGAAAGTAATTTTTAGTAAAATAATAGAAAAGTTGTTCGCCCATACCCGCCTCTAACGGGGGATGTACCTTTTTATAAGGTTGTGGGAGGACACCTATCCCATGATTCCATAATCTTCACGCATGTTACCTGAGAGGATAAGATTTGGGATGCATTAAGAGGGAATTATGACGATCATTACATAGTGGAGAGCGTCCTTTGGAACCGTTCTAAGGCCCACATTCCCGTCGCCGTTGATATTAATCCAGGACTAGGGTTCCTTTGCTAAGTTTAAGGCTTCCTGTCATGAAGGGTTGTAGCTTGGCGGTGTCAATACAGGGGCCAACATGGGTTACTGCTAGAGGTCTAGAGCTCAAGGGTTGGCCTGAGCCGACTTAAGTCGGGGTCGACCTGAACTTGAGGGGCCGACCTGAGTAGGGTCTTGCTCATGTCTTTGTCCAAGGGTTCGAAGAGGGAGCTTAACCCCAATACCAGACCTACTCCCCATGATTTCTGCTCAAGCATTTGTTGAGGAGCCCGTCCTTAGCTCGGGGTCTGACTCGAGCTCGAGTCGGGGTTTTTCCTAAAGATTGAGACCCTTAAGGTATTTATACCCAGTGGCATGATCTCCTGAGTTGGCTTGACCTCTCTCGACCCGACATCAATGCCCAAATCAAAGAAAGTGTCTTCCTTATATATCGAGCCCATCATACAAGGACTATCCACCTTAAAGTTCATTCATCATTAACAACCCATTAATGTTAATAAATCACATTAACGGACATTGCATCCACATCTAATTATATAAACCCCCCTTCATGCTTAAAGCATTAAATCACTTAATTGGAGTTTAAATCCTTAATGACATAGTTGTTGTGTGTTGTTGTTAATCAAGTGTTAGCTCACCAAATGGAGATTAAACCTACAATCTCCCACTTGGGCTATACTTGATACCTCATACACCACACAATACCTTTGTCGAGCTCAACATACCAAAACTTTATGGGTTAAATACCTCTTTAAAATTTTGGTCCATTAATTTAATTAATACAGAAGAAGTCAAAGTTACTATAACTGTAACAAGACTCGACAATAATCACAGTATTAATATCATTAACGACATAGATCACATATGGATATGTAATACAAGAATGATATGAAATGTGATCTAGAAGTGTTCATTCTCAATAAATATTCCTTATAACCTAAATTGAGTTCAAATCATATTTACCAAAATCTCATGCTAAACAATAGTGGTAAATCATGATTCAACCTTATGACTCAAAATCGAGTCCTACATCACATTTACAAATATCATAAGAAAAACCATAATAGTAAATCGTGATATCTTTATGTCAGAGAGTCAACAACTTATACACATGCAAAAACTTTAGTATGTACAATAAGCCAAAAAATACATATGTTTATTAATATAGAGCATCATACAAAATACAAATTACTATCAAATGAGTACTTTATTGAAAGGAAGAACCCCCCATATTCAGCATACGTTGATGAAACACCTTAGGTGATAAACCCTTGGTGAGTGAGTCTGCTAACATAGAATATGTCCTTATATGTTCTATCATAATTTGACCACTCTGAACTCTTTCTTTAACCGCTAGAAACATTATGTCCATGTGTTTATACATTGGCGAACTGTGGTTATTCTTCAAATATAATTCTATAGTTTTATTATCATACTTGATCCTCAATGGCTTGTCAATGCTCCCAATGATCTGTAGCCCTGTGATAAGGTTCCGTATCTATATCCCGTGGAAATGACTATTAGTGTATGTTTAACGCTTTTCCATGATATAGTCTCTCATGCTAGCATAAAAACATAACATGAGGTAGACCTCTTGCTATCTAAGCATCCAATAAAATCGGAGTCTAAATATCTAATGATCTCTAGATGACCTGATCTTTAATATGTGAGTATGTAATCATTCATTCTTCACAAATACCACATAACCCTCTTTACATCTTTCCAATGCTCTGGTCCAGGGTTTCTCAAATATCTTCCTAGCATCCCCACAATGTATGCATGATCGAGACCTATACATACTTGAGCTTAAATCAAATTCCCTATTGCTCATGTATAGAGGAATTGCTTATTTCCTTAATTAATCTCAAGTATATGACGTGGACATTGTTGCAAGCCAAGTCTATCACCCCTTGACATAGGAGTGTCATCGGGAGCACAATTCTGCATGCTATACCGAATGAGTACCTTTTCTATATGGGTCTTTTGTGATAGTCCAAGTGTGCACCTTGAATGATCATGAACAATTTGTATGCCTAAGACAAAAGATGCATCACCAAGATCTTTCATTTCAAATTCATCAGATAGAAATGACTTGATTTCTAGCAGCAGACCCTTATCATTACTTGCAAGCAATATATCGTCCACATACATAACAAGTATAATAAACTTACTCTCACTGAACTTGATATACAAATATTAATCAACTAGATTCTCCTTAAAATCATATGAACAAACTAATTGATCAAACTTTCGGTACAATTGACGAGATGCCTACTTTAACTAATAAATGAACTTCCTTAGTTTACATACTAAGTACATTGAATTTCTTGATTCAAAATTCTTCGGTTGTACTATGTATATAGTTTCCTCAAATTTTCCATTGAGAAATGCCTGCTTAACATCTATTTGGTGTAACTCTAGGCCATAATGAGCTGCAAGTATCATGATTATCCTAAGGAAGCCTTTCGTTGAAATCAATGAAAAAGTCTCCTTGTAGTCAATGTCCTCCTTCTAAGTGAATCCCTTGGCGACTAGACATGTCTTATACTTTTCAACATTGCCATGTAAATCTAGTTTGATTTTAAATATTTATTAACAACCAATAAGTTTCACAGCTTCAAGCAATTCGACAAATTCCTAAACATCATTGTCCGCTATAGAATTTATCTCTTCTCTCATGGTTTATATCCATTTTTTTTCAGATGAGGGCATTGTTTGACTTTTTGAAAGGATATGTGAACATCTTCCAACCTAATGCCAAACTCATGCTCTTGCAGATATATATAGCCATGAGAGTGACACTTGATTTTGAAGTGATTGAGAGTTATACTCAATCGTAGGAGGGAACACCTTTATTTTAGCTAACGTACCTTCCAATTGAATTGGAGGGGACATGAAAATATCATGGTCAACTATCCCTTTCGGTTGTGCAGCTTCAATTATATGTGGAATGGTAACCATGTCAGTATCAGTTGCATCAGTTACTATATTAGGATCACCAATATTTTTCTCAAATGATATTTCCCTATCTTTATCATTCTCACCATCCTTAATAAATTTGACATTTCTCATTTAGAAAAAGGATCCACTCCAGGGATGTAAAAAATTGAAATCTCTTGAGTTTTCAGAGTATCCTACAAAATGACAGTTAACGGTTCTTAAGTCTAATTTTCTTTCAATAAGCCATAAGGCCTAGCTAGTCTCAGCTGAACAATCCCAAACATGTAGAAGTCTAAGACTAAGCACTCTAATTGTCCAAAATTCATATGGAAGTTTTATTACCACCTAACTAGGAACTCTGTTGAGTAAGTAAATCATAATCTTGAGTGTCACCCTATAAAGACTCTGGTAGAGAAGTAAATGCAATCATATTTCTCACTATATCTTTTAGGGTCCAATTTGTCGCTCAACTATACTATTCTGCCGAGGGGTCCCAGGCATGGTGTATTGCGCCACGATTCTGCACTATACAAGGTAGTCTGCAAATGGCCCATGATGTTGTTCATTTGATCGTCAGATATACTACAGTATTCACCACTATGGTATGATCTAACAACCTTAATCTTCTTACCAAGTTATTTGTCAACTGCAACTTTGAAAGTTTTGAACATGTCTAAGGATTGCGACTTCTCATGAATAAAGTACAAGTATTTGTATCAAGAATAGTGGTTTATAAAACTAAGAAAGTATATTTGATGGTTTTAAGAAGTTTTAGGGAAAATTCATATATATATGTATGTATTAACTCTAAGATCTCATTACTCTGTCTTGAACCCTTATTATTTTTGTTAGTTATTTTTCTATTGATATACTCAATGCAAATTTCAAAATCTGACATATAAAGGGAATTAAAAATGTCTAGTGGCATTAAACCTTTCTTGCTGTTGTTTAGAGATGTTCCCTAAATGTCGATGCTACAACATGGATGAATTCTCACTCGTCACAGCACACATCACACCTATACCATGTATCACACTATTATTAGTATGAGTTTTATTGTCCAATCTGTATAGTTTGTCAATCAAGAAACTAATAACATACAAAATAGAATTTGGAAAAATATTAAGGCTGTGTTTGGTACGCTTGTTTTCCATTTTTATTTTATGTAGAAAATGTGATTTTATGGAAAACGTGTTTGGTTTGCATTTTCCAGTCTTGTTTTTCAGAAAAAATATAACATTTTCTGAAAAACTAGAGAATGAAATAAAGTCATTTTCTAGAAAATGAGAAAATATGATTTTCTGGAAAATAAAAATAGAAAATGGACCAAACCAAACGCCCCCTAAACTTTTCATTTCTAAATGAAAAATTGTATCCAAATTTGTCCAAACATGTAATAGAAATTAAATTATATCTTAAATGACATCACTACAAATGTATTTTACAAATTCAAAAGTATATTGTTCCCTAAATAAACTCCGAAGACACCTATCACCTCCAATTTCGCCTTCTTCCCTATAGATGAATCTTTCGGCATCAATTGATATTCGGCTCTTGAGGTAATCCTGCATAATTTTACTTATGTGAATATTTGCATCAGTATCTATCCACTAAGTATTATTTGGTACAGTAACTAGGTTGACTTCTGAATGGATAAAGTTAAGAAGTTATCTTTCTTAGCACATTCGTTGACGTATCTGAGGTAATCTTTTTTCAAATGGTCTTTCTTTTTACAAAAGAAATAAGTTGAGTTTGAATCTTATTACTTTTGCACACTAATACTCGTAGCCTCCACAATAGTTCCAGCTTTAGCGATAGTATAGGTTTGACTAAGCAACAAGAGGAAGAAAGAATATTGAAAAAAATGGTTGAAAGTTGAGCTAATTTAGTTATTAATCGATTGATAATAACTACCAATTGATTGACACACTGCTCAATATATTGCCAATGATACTCCTTATGTGCCAATTCGTGGGCATGCCAATCGATTGCCATTGGTACACAGCAATTGAGTTCCCTGATTAACTCGGAAAGCTTTTGTTCACGAGTTTATCCACCCTAATTGATTGACTCAATCAATTAGTGAACACCAATCAATCCGCCAATTAATTTTGTGACCTTCCACGGGCAACCCAATGAACCGCAATTGATTGGTACTTATGAGAATCAATTGGTGTTAACCAATCTAATCCATGACCTTTTGTATCTAACCTAGGGTTCTCCAATCGATTTGCTGCTCATGGCAATCGATCTGCATATTCAATTTTAGACCCTTCTGTTCACAACCCAAGTTCAAGAATTGATTGGTCCTCATGGCAATCAATGTTCACCAATCGATCACCCAATCGATTCGAGCCCTTTCTTTGCGTGATTCTGGACATCCCAATCAATTAGTCCTTATGGCAATCGATTGGTAAACACCAATCAATCAAACCAATCAAATTGGGAGTATTCTATGTCCAAATTCACACTTACTAATTGATTGGTAACTTTCACCAATCAATTGATATAAAAAAATCTTAAAAATCAACCGTCATTCACCTTCTTGGTGGCTAATGTGAAAAAGTCAAAATCTAGGTTATATCCTTGAGTTTCCAATGTTGTATTTTGAGGATATACATCGATTCATTCATCTACAAGGAATCAAATACATGATCGATGTATACCTCTAAATCGTCGAATACAACAACAAGCAAAGGCTAACCTTAATCCATCACAAGGACCATTGTTTCTTACTTGTTACCAGAGTTCCTGCAAGCGCAAAATGATCTTTTGCAGGATTGTGTTGGGTGTCAGTTCCGGGATTGCTGCTGGGAGGATGCAAACTGATATGATATATCGTAGAGACTAGTGTTCAACACTATCTCCGTAAAACGATATTGCTCTGCTACAGGTGTTCACATATAGTAGTAATTCGTTTCCTAAGATACAACAGTGATGTCTAGAAATAGCAGCATTACAAATTTCAATACCAACGAACCCTCTCATAGGCTTTTTGAACTCTGGATGTATAGGATGAGATGAATGCTAATGAATTTTTAATAATTGAATGAATGAATCCAACATCTAGGGGACTCTATTTATATAAGGGAAGAGGTGAGGTACCCTTTGGTAAGTGGGTGTGACATTTGGTTTGAGATTGATCTAGGTCGTTCGATCTGGAGGGTTATAACCCTTCAGATAGCCCTTTAATTTCAGCCATTAGATCTGGATGGTTGTAACCCTTCAGATCCTCTTTTGATCTCAGCCACCAGATTCAATTTGATGCTTCAGATCAAGTCTCATTACCAACGATCAGATTGCGACTCCTCACGATCAACACTCCAGATCGCGTCATTTGTGATCCAGCACCCCTCTTCGATCCAATGGTTGTCATTTGTTCGCCCAGTCAGCAGTCCAATCATCTATCCTCCTACCTGAGTGCAACGTAGGCACTGTTGGGGCAATCCATGGTGCGGAGTGACCATGTATTTTGATGTTTGGGCAAAGGGTTTTAGTTAGGTTCACCCTTGTGTTTTGATATGTGTATTTGAGTGTGTAGGTTTGCAGGATACACATTGACTCAGTTGGACGGCTTCAGGTACAGTGAAGGATGACATGAAGGCAAGCCATGGGCTTGTGTGTGCATCCGAGAGGCTATGGATATAGCAGAAACGATGAGCCGAGGGAAGCGGACTTCGAGGTGTACGTGAAGGATGGCATGGAGGCAAGCCGAGGGCTTATGTGCGCATCTGAGGGACGAGGGCCAAAGTCGAAGAGGGCTTGAAGGCAACAGGTTGAGACTGCTGGAGCAGGGACGATGAACCGAGGAACGCGGACTTCGAGGCATGCATGAAGGATGACATGGAGGCAAGCCGGGGGGCTTGTATGCGCATCTGAGGGATGGGAGCCAAAAACGAAGAGGGCGTGAAAGCAACAGATCGAGGTTGCTGGTGAAGAGTCAGTTGGGTCGTGAGGGTTCGAGTGCTGAGGGAAATGTACTCAGGAAATCGTAGGGTTTGAGTGCTGAGAGAAATGTACTCGGGAAGGGGAAACCTTAGGAGTGGAAATAGACCAGTCGACTGGTGTCTGGGAAGTCGACTGGTATATGCCACAGAAAGATCAGTTGACTGCTAATAGGGTAGTCGACTGGTGGTGGCTGAAGATTCGAACGTTAGACTTGCAACGGTCGAATTTAGGCAGGACCAGTCGACAGGTAATGGACCAGTTGACTGGTAGCGGGTTTCTCAACCTTGATCACTATTTAAAGGGGCTCGGTTTTGGCTGAGAGTTTTTGATGAAATGAGCTTGGTTAGAGCTCATTAGTAGTTTTTGTGCTCAGAAGTGTTGCCCGGGATTGTGGCGAGGTTTCTCCACCCACAAGGAGCTACACGAGCTAGCCGGAGGGCTTCCGAGGAGTCATCCACCGACGGATCGGGATCGTCCACCTTACGGACAGTCGTGGAGTAGGAGCGTCATCTCCGAACCACGTAAAGGTGACGTGTTATCATTTGTTTGATTTTGATTCTTATTATTTCCGCTTGCGCACACTAACATTGTAGGAAGACGAAATCGAGAAAAGCTATTCACCCCCTTCTAGCTTCACGATAAGATCCCAATAGGCACTGCCACGTCATATGACACGTTAGCTAGAGCATAAAATTATCACGCCCCCAGAGCCACATGCTTACTGAAAAATTGTTCAGCATCTCCCCGTACGGTGGATAAGTTGGGACATATAATACATTACTCTCCTTATATAAGATGACTTAGCCATCAAAACTGAAAATAAAAAGGCACAACCACGTAGTTTATGTCAATATGAACAATAAAGATAAAATAACTTAAACATCGCAAAACATTTAACGTCTTTTAGCAGAAATAAAGCTAAAAGAAAGTCCGAATACCGACGAAACTCTAACATAAGTCCACAGATGAACATACTTCTACTACGACAACATCGGACTAATAAAACATCTAACAGGCCATGAAGTAAATGTGAAACTAACGAAAACACATAAATAAAGTACTACGATAGTAAATCAAATATGGAAACAAACTCAACACCGTGGGACTGGCAACTGGATCCTCTCCTGGCTCCAAGTAGTGCGTCTACGTGCTACCTGAATCAAAAATAGGAGGCAGAGGTGGTGAGTCCGGACGGACTCTGTGGGTATATGAATAAACAATAGCATGACATCATAAAGACATGAAATAGTAGATAGCAACGATGTACAGTCTCTAGGAAATAGAGGCCACCAAAGCATGTATAACACAACGTAAAAACACACAAAATAACATAGTATCAACAAACATGCATGCCAACTAAATGTAGTAATTATAGCTCATATAAATGCAACAAACATAAGAAAATACATAAATGCAATAGATGCATATGGTGCTATGACATTATATGACGCATCAAGCAAAACATCACATCATATGGCGAGTGGGTAGGGCTGGACAAGTACCACCAAGGAATACATGATAGATGTGGTGAGTAGACAGGATGCGGGGAGAACTATCAAAACCCTGATATATAGGGGAGATATCAACAGCTCTGATATTCCTCAGAAACAACGATGAGGGTGTCAACTGCTTGCCTACAACTCCAACATCCACTATACATGAGTGGTCGAGTGTGGTGGAATAGGACAGTTGCTCCCACTCTAGCAACTACCACAACAAGTGGTTGAGTGACAAAGCAACTAGATGACTGACGACGGCTTAACCACATGGAAGCCCAACAGTCGTCAATATGTAACAGTGCAGGTATGGTGCATGATACCAATACGCACAAACAACAGAATAACAACCGATGCAACAACAAAAGCAACAAACCAGAAAATAACGAATATGCAACTAAACTACTAGGTAGGGTGTCTCTAATGCCAACCATCCTAGTGGCGTTTAATGAACATTTAAGTACTCGCGTATGAGCGGTACTTTACAGAATGAAAAATCAATGAGAGACTATACGAATACGAATTTTCGATTAAACTCGAAGGTCAAACAAGAAAGGTATCAACAGGCGATATAAAATAAACAACAACAAGGAACAAAGTCAAACAGACCTATTTAGATATAACAAGTCATGCATAAAAGATAAAAGAACTACTAGAATACAAAGGAGAAGTACCTGCCTTTTATGTAGAAGTTCGTAAACGAGAAGAACCTCCCACGATCAATGACGTGAATCCAAAGTCAATGTCCTGTATCAAGGACATAGTTTAGCTATTTATATAAGTAATTAAAATAGCTAACTAATTTTAATACATAATTAGTTTAACTCAATTTAATTAAATACTAATCCAAGACAAAGTATCCATTCCCAGGGTAGTAACCCACGACAAGATCAAAATGACACAAACCAACACCAAGATCAAAAGGCAACCTACAAACAAATCCAAACCATCCAACATCAGATTCAACTTGTGAAGCCACAACCCACCCAAAACAAAAACAAAACCTATCTATTCTCACGTTCCTGTATCAAGGACATAGTTTAGCTAATATACAAGTAATCAAAATAGTCAACTAATTTTAACACATAATTAGTTTAACTCAATTTAATTAAATCCTAATCCAAGACAAAGTATCCATTCCCAGGGTGGTAACCTACGGCAAGATCAAAATGACACAAACCAACACCAAGATCAAAAGGCAACCTACAAACAAATCCAAACCATCCAACACCATATTCAACTTGTGAAGTCACAACCCACCCAAAACAAAAACAAAACCAAAACCTATTTATTCTGATCTAATACTCTGCATTCACCAATGCATCCATAACATGATCAACTCCATGATCTACAGTACAATTATGCTACACTTCATCTACATCCCCAACAAATCCAAAAATATGGCACCCAAAAACCAAATTTGAGATCAAACACAAACCTAGCACAGAGAGTTCACAGAACGACCTCAATCCTAATCCAAAAACCATCAGCAAAGCATAGAAGATCACGATTAAGAACAATTCGCCATAAATCATCAATCCGATTGAAACAGCCAAGGGAAAGGCTTACCTAACCAAGACAGGGAACCACCAAAGGAATTGGGGACAAGGAAGTCACAACCGAAGACAAAATGGTCAACGAGCAATTTGCAACCCGATGTTGTGTCAGTGTGATGACTCTCGCGCAAAGAAGCTGCCCGTGCCAGTTCTCTCTCTGCGATCAAAGGAGACTGGGAAATGGCTATCCGACAGAGAAAGAAGGAGAGGAAGAAGAAATCACGAAGCAGCAAGGAAAAAGAAGACGGTTGACCTACTCGTGTGGGTAGGAACCGCAAAGGAGGAATCAACAATGAGGGGTAGGCGGAGAGGGTGTCGGGCAGTTCATGAAGAGAGGAAGAATTAATGAGGGAATTTAGGGGTTTTAATTAGTTTTTGGATATTTTACAAAATAGCCCTCTAAATTCGGATAATTACAACTACACCCTTATGTTTCAAAATTTTCTTTTTAGCCCCTTAAATTTATGTATTTAATAAATTTAAGCTCCTCATTGCTCCTCGCAATGATGCGAAGTGCAAAGTGCGCCAATAAAGAGCCCATTGCGCGCGTGCAAGTGTGGCTAGCTCGCAAGTGCGAGCACCTGCTCACCTGTGAGAAGAAACCACCTATGTTTTTCTTTTTTAACTCCATTAATACAGGAACACATATAAGGAAGCAAACACCTTCGAAAATTTCATATGTGGGATTAATCCCCATCTACTTTCTTCTATGTTAATTTTGGGCTAACTTTAAATAATTAATTTCTCATTCACCCGTAATCGGTTTGGAGCAAATTAATAGTCTAAATTCTTCTACGCGAAATGTAGATTTCGTTTTTGAAGTCAATTCTGGCTTTCATTGATTGATGGCACCTCAATTTTCCTTTGCAAAAACCATATTTGGTATTTTATTAAGACCCAAATATCCAACACGACAATCAAAACGAATTAGATTTTTTGAACACGAATTAGAGTTCAAAAAATCACTAATTTCAATATATTAGGTCAAATTAATATTTCAGGGCATGGATATAATCAGGAAATTTATACGAACACATTGAAATTGGTTTCATATTATTTTGAGCTTTCTAGGGCCATCTATCGTTTTAGGCACATTTATTTTTATTTTTTACTAATTCTTTGACTAAAACATGGATTTGTTGCCAATTTTACAACAAATCTATGAATTTGTCGTAGAATAGTAAATATTTAAATTTAAAAATAAATGTCTCTCAAATCGGTTGATAGACCTACAAAGCTCGGAATGAAATGAAACCAATTTCTATATATTCCTCTAGTTCTTCTAATTATATAAATGCCCATAAAATTAATTTGACCAAATATAAATCAGTGATTTTTTAAGATCAAAATATCTCTAAAATATCCCATCAATAACTCTTTTTATTATTTTTATTAAGTCATAAGTCGATTAAAGTTCATCTAATTGACTTAGCTATGAAAAAATATATTGTATCAAATTAATATTTATGAACATAAATATAATCAGAAGAACTAGACGAACATATAGAAATAGTTTCATGTTATTTTGAGTCCTCTAGATCCATCAATCAGACACGGAGACATTTATTTTTATTTTTAAATATTAACCATTCTACGACGAATCCATTGATTCGTCATAGATTTCGTGATGAGTATTCTTTGCAAAATTGGTGACGGGTCCATGGATTTATTGCTAAATCTACAACGAATCAATGGATTCATCTAAACAAAAAATAAATGTCTCGCAAATAGACCTATAAAGTTTGAAATGATATGAAACTAGTTTCTATGTATTTATCTGATTCTTCTAATTATATAAATGTCCTCAAATATAAATTTAATCAAACATATTAAGATCAATAATTTTTTGAGCACGAATTATATTTTTCGGATACATTTGTATTCAAAAAATTACTGATTTTAATATATTAGGTTAAATATATGTTTCAGGGCATAGATATAATCAGGAGATTTATATGAACATATATAAATTGGTTTTATATTATTCTGAACTCTCTAGGTTCATTTGTTATTTCAGACACATTTTTTTAATTTCTTTTACCAATTCTACAACGAATCCATGGATTCGTCACAAAATAGTAACTATTTTAATTTAAAAATAAATAACTCTAAAACCGGTTGATGGACTTAGAAAGTTTGGAATTACATGATATAAGTTCCTATGTATTCATCTAGTTGTCCTGATTATATAAATTCTCTTAAACATTAATTTGACTAAATATATTGAGATCAGTGATTTTTTAACATTAAAATGACTATAACATGTTCAATCAATAACTCTTTTTATTATTTTTACTAAGTCATAATTCGATTAAACTCCATTTAATTGAGTTAGCTATGAAAAAATATATCATGGCAAATTGATGTTTGATAGTAAGGATATAAGTGGAGTAGGGAGGCTATTTCTTATATATGGATGAAAATTCTCGGTTAATTGGAGGAAATTCTCCAATCTCAAATTGATCTTTGCATGCACCCCCACTTGATAAATTCTTTACATTCACTCCCTGATGGATTGAGTATAAAAGAGTGAAAACTCAGTGTACATTCTAAAGATTTGAGTATAAATTGTTTGAAATTGAGTACTAATTTAAGAATTTTGAGTATAAAATTTCAGTGGCCCCTCGTGAAAATCTTGATGTGATGGATGCAACCTGACATACTCAAATTTCTAAATTTTATACTCAAATTTTTCAAATAATACTCAATCTAAATCAATTCGTACTTAAATTTTTACAATGTATACTGAAATTTTTATTATATACTGAAATAATATATACTCAAATTTTTTCAAATAATACTTAAATTTCTTAAATTAGTACTCAATCTCGGACAATTTATACTCAAATCTATATAATATATACTGATTTTTTTCTCTTTTATATTGAAAAAAATAACATACAAAACTGTCTTGTCAATCCCATCAGGGAATGCATGCAAAAAAATTTTGAGTTGGGGAGTGCATGTAAAGCCGAATTTGATGTTGAGATGTTTCTTCAAATTTTCCCATGAAAATTTCTGGGTTGTGACATTAACATGGAGATGATTTGATAGAATCAGTACTCGTGTGGTGATGTGCACTAGATGGTGATGCTTTAACTAAAATAGTATCAAGGTAATTTTTTATTTTTAGTTATTTAATTTTTAAATTGTGATTTTTTTGCTTTTTATTTTATTTTATTTTTTTCTCTAATTAATTGGCTATCTAAAAGATCAAAATAACAAAAATAATTTTTATTTTTATTAACGTTCTTTTAATTTTAATTTTTTAATATTAATTTGTATTTTCAAATTTAAAAAATTATTAAAATTAAAAAATATGCATAAATTTTGGAAACCAATATTATATGTATTTAAAAAAAATCGAGTTTTTTAGGATCATTAATAACTTTTATGTAAAACTCCTTGAGAATTCGATTTTCAGGTATGCATGCCCTTTGTAAAAAGTGAACATATAAGATAGCATTTGATTTGATTATTTTCTGTTTTAATTTTCTAAGAAGATATAATTTTCTAGAAAAGTGTTATTTGATTTGTATTTTACATATTCATTCTCTAGTAAAAGTGATATTGTTTTTGAAAAATTAAAGAATATTTAAAAATAATTTTTTAAAAAAATGGGAAAATATATTTTTTTAGAAAATGAAATGAAAAATATCCTAAAACAAAGGCTCCCTAAACACTTTTCTCTTTAGTTTTTGGGTCAGTAAAAAATCGCTCATCATAATAATCAATTTTATTTACTGCCATATGGAACATTCATGCTGATAAAAAATAGTTTTCTAGTACAACATTGCAATTTTATAAGATATAATTGTACATTAAATTAAATCTATTTGAAAAAGAGAATTCTCTTTAACTAAAAGGAAGAAAGTTTAATGAGATATAAATTTTTATATTTAAAAATTAATAATTTATTGCGCACTTTCATATAATTAATTTCTTCCCTTTTAAGTTTAAGTTATAGTGTTTCAACAATATATTTCTTAAAATTTACAATAATTTTATTACTATAATTATTTCAACCTCTAAATAAAAAACTAGTTAATGGATTTAACTCAATATTATATATATTTAACTAAAAAATTGATGGTTTGAGTTTATAAATCTGTTGACTTATTCTTAAAGTGCATATTATTCTGGATCTATTTCATATGAAAATAAATAAAAAAATCAACTTCAAAACTATCAAATAATTATTTAATATTTAAGAATTATACATAAATAATTTTATGCCCTTTTTTTACGAATATATAAATAAGTTAAATTGAGTAAAACTTTATTGATTAAATATATTTTAATATTAACTAGAGAAATTACTTTTTTCAAATTGTTAAATAAGATTTTATTTAAGAATGTGTTACTTTTAAATAATATCATTCTCTTTTGAATAATATTTTAACCATGTTATTTTTGTAGCCATTGTAAATATATAATTTGTTATTAGGCAATTTTGATTGAATATTATTTAGACATATTACACATTTTATATTAGTTTAATTAGATAAAAGTAACGTAATTATAAGTCTTTAAAAATTTTCCTAAGAGAGAATAATATTTCTTATAGTAATTCAATTTTTATTTACCATATTGATATAAAATTATAAATTATCTAGATGATTTTTCATTTAAAACTTACTTTAAAATGAAAACAAATTTTCTAGAAAATTTAAGTTAAAATTATTCTATTAAATTTCTCATATGTTCTAATAATTGATATTTGCATAAAAGCATAAATTAAATGCATAAATAACTATATGCTAAAAAGTGTTATTTTAATCATTTATTTCTATGCACAAATTATATTTGGAAACAAAATTAAGTAATGCCTTTTGATCAATTAACCTACTAGTTGAGTCTATATATCCATGAACTAGCTAGATCAAAGCATCGGAGCTAAGGGTGTTCTACAAAATGTCTTGGGTGAATTCCTCCAAGCTAATCATTGCATCTTGCCTCCTCCTCCTCCTCTCGCTTCTCTTTGTTTCGATATCTGCAGGTGATGATATACATAAACATGCTTCTCTTTGTTTCGATATCTGCAGATGATGATATAAGTAAACTTCTTTCATAAAATGGATTTTGAGTCAAGGATCTTATTGTAACAATAAGTTTTAGAGTTTTATTAACTTGATAAGTTAAAAATGGTTACTAACATTTTATGTATTTGTGTTTTTTTCATGGCGAAGAGATGGCAGGGGTTGTCCAAGGGAAGAATGTCGCATGTAGCCCATTTCCACTGTGTACCGACGAGAGATGCTCCACTTATTGTCGAGGTTCAGGGTTTTGCCAAGCCGGCTCGCCACCATATCTCAATTGTTGTTGTCAATTGTCTCAACTCAACTGATTGATATGTGCATTTGAGTAGGCATACATGGTCAAGATCAATTGTCACTGAGAAAGAGCATATGCATTTGCAATTGTCAAGTTGAATTGGTCGCTCTCAAAATAAAATGTTGTTGTTGTGACATTTCAAGTGCTTATCGAAGATCAATTTGATATTACAAACCTTAATTTTCATGTAAAATGAACTTAGTTCTCCGAACTCATTACTCCAATAGTTTCTCGAACGGTTTTTTACCAAAGGGCATACCTGAGAATTGATATTTACCAAAAGGCATACCAGGGTTTCATTTTTACCAAAGGGCACATCCATTTTAATGAACTTCCTCTTATACCCTCCTGCCAAGTATTGCCTTAATTCTTTTTCTCTTTCCCTTTCTGAGTAACGAATCTCGAGACATTTGAACCTGCTTTTTCAGACTTTTCATTTCAAAATAATATATTATTTTATTTCAGTTAAAAAAGCATCTCTTCCAACATGATTTCAAAAAATATAAAGAGATAATTTTTTATATTTGATTAATATAAATTAATATATTTAATAATATTTAATAAATATATTAATATATAAAAAACTATCAAAACACGTAATTTCAGATTCAAACGCAGGCCTGAAGTCACCCTAGGAGGGCCTGATTTCAGGCCCTACATACATTCAAAAATTTTTTCATTTTAAAATTTTTTTATATAATATTTAAAAATGATTTATTAAATTAATTATTTATAGGAAATCTTTTATGTTGCAAACTTCTAATGATTATAAATTATGTTGTAATAAGAGTTTTTTAGGTCTATCAGTGGGTTTTCATAAAACCACTGATAGACCTAGGATATTTGAATTTCTCAAAACCCAATATCAATAGTTAGAGTTGAGTTAGAAGATGATATTTTTGGTGTCTAAACTTCTAATGATTATAAATTATGTTGCAACAAGAGTTTTTTAGGTCTATCAGTGGATTTTCACCAAAACCCACTGATGGACTTAGAATATTTGGATTTCTCAAAACCCAATATCAATAGTTAGATTTAAGCTAAGAGATGGTATTTTTGGTGTCCAAACTTCTAATGATTATAAATTATGTTGCAATAGAAGTTTTCTAGGATGAATTAGTCGATTTCGATGAAGAGATGATTTTTTATATTTGATTAATATAAATTAATATATTAAATAATATTTAATAAATATATTAGTATATAAAAATACTTATCAAAATACGTGATTTCAGATTCAAACGTAGGGTCTGAAGTCAAATGACTTCAGGCCCTCCTATGGTGACTTCAGGTCCTGCGTTTAAATCTGAAATCACGTGTTTTGATAGATTATTTTCTATATTAAAATATTTATTTAATATTATTTAATATATTAATTTATATTAATCAAATATAAAAAATTATCTCTTCATCGAAATCCACTAATTCATCCTAGAAAACTTCTATTGTAACATAATTTATAATCATTAGAAGTTTGGACACCAAAAATACCATCTCCTAGCTCAACTCTAACTATTGATATTAGATTTTGAGAAATCCAAATATCACTAAAAAACTTTTATTGCAACATAATTTATAATCATTAGAAATTTGCAACATAAAAGATTACCTTATAAATAATTAATTTAATAAATTATGATTAAATATTATAACAAATATTTTTAAAATGAAATTTTTTTTGAATGCACGCAGACCTTGAAGTCACCTGACTTCAGGCCTATGTAGGGTCTGATGTCATCTGACTTCTGGTCCTCTTAGGGTGACTTCAGGTTCTGCGTTTGAATCTGAAATTACGTGTTTTGATAGGTTTTTATATATATTCATATATTTATTAAATATTATTTAATATATTAATTTATATTAATTAAATATAAAAAATCATCTCTTTTATATTTTTTGAAATCATGTTGGAAGAGAAATGAAAAGTCTGAAAAAACAGGTTCAGATGTGTCGGGATTCGTTACTGAGAAAGATAAAGAGAAAGACAATATTCAATGGGAGGGATATAAGAAGAAATTCACTAAAATGCATATGCCTTTGGTAAAAATAAAATCCTAATATACTTTTTGATAAATACTAATTCCCAAATACGTTCTTCAATAAAAAGTCATTTCTCAAACTCTCTACCTCTTTACAATAGGCCACATTGATGACCCATTTATTGGTCTTCTCAAGATATGACAATTATCATCTAAGTTGTTTGAAATTTAATTTTTCTAATTAATAAATTGAATATGAACATGGTCGACGACTATTTAATGAGTATATAATTTTAAATTAAATTCGTTTCGTAAACATGAAAATTAACTCGAGTATATATATGAATATTAATTTATTGTGGAACAATTGGCTTTAAACATGCTCAAGAAAAATTTTCACCGGCCACTAACGACCGCTAAGGTATATCAAAGAAATATACACGAATATTCATCTTGATAATTAATATTCTCATATCCACAACCCATTAAAGAAAAACATAATTAATGTGTTTGTGCTTATTTATTTTGTTTTATAATTTTATTTTCGATGTATTTTAACACATTGACCATCGATAAGAGAAACACGTATAGCTATTCATCGACTTTTAGTTGCGTTATTGATCCCAACATTAAACGTGTGCTAAGATTTTTTTTCGATTTATCCTAGTGACTGGTAAAAATTTTTCATAAAATCGAATCGATTATCTTAAATTCGTCTACTACCTAGTTCGACATTAAGACTTCCTCTCTCTAAATATTTTATGCACATATAATAATATTATGCATAGTATTTAGAAATAATATAGAAAAATGACAAATAAACTACTCCAACCTTCCATATCAAAATAAATACCACCATCATGCATATTTACTGACTAATATTACCAAGAAAAATGACATGTTTTAGACATAAACACGCACACAAATAAAATAAAATAGAATAATGAAGAAAATCAGACGCTCTCTATCCGTTATTGGGTCAGGCGGTTTGAGGGGGTCTTGCGGCCGTTACGGTAGACTCGGCCGGGTTAAGCGCCGCGCCCGTGACCGCCTGATATGGTGGCAACAGTACCGTGCAGTAAACCAACCGTCCTGCGCCATCGTACGCCAGATTTCCTCCTGCGACGTACGCCTCCACCCCCGTCGTCGCCCCTCCTCCGACGGCGTTCACCGTCATCCTAGGTGGCGCGGGGTAGAACCCTGGGTACATACCCGGCGTGCCCTGCAGTAGGTACCTCGTTGGATCCATGCAGTGGGACAACGATGGAAATCTACCGGGCGTCTCTGGCCACTGCGACGGAGATGGGAGTTGGAAGTCGGAGGGATGAACCAAAGGCACAGTGTCTTGGTTTTTGTTGAGCGGGATGAGAGGGGGGAGGTTGTTGGGGTACACGAGGCGTTCGATGTCCGCCGCCGTGACCACTGCTTGCGCGGTGGCAACTGGTTCAACGCTTACCTTGCTCTGGAGGCTTGGTTCGTCCTTAACCAGATCCGACGTCGCCGGCGCCTCGGTGGGATGGTCCTCGAGCACGATCCTCGGCAGTTGTGGATCTACGGCGAACTTCACGGCGGGGGGAGGCACGAACCCCTCATCGAAGCCAAAGAGAAAGTCGGGGCTAGGCGAGGGCTGCGTCGAGGGAGAACCAACGGGGACGGCAGGGAAGGCGTCCAGCAAGGCGGCGGAAGGGGGCGGAGGAGGGGGGCCAACAGGGAACAGGAAGAGGCGAAGACGGGCAGAAACCCTAGGCAAGGTGGAAGAGGCGGCGCGGAGGAGGCGATCGTACTCGATCATCATGTGCTCAAGGTCATCGTCGTCGGTAACGGACACGAGGGCGTCGAGGTCCTCGCCAGGGAGCTGGTACTTGATGCAGACGGGGTTGGGAGCTGCGGGAGCCACGACGGCCAGCTTAGCGAGTAGGGCGGAGAGGCGGGCGGACCGATCGAGAGCTAGGATCTTGGTTTCTCCGCTAACGTAGGCGAGGCGGGTGTTGTCGTGCGGGCGGGGCTGGATGCGGCCGCCGTAGCTAACCATTAGCTTGACGCGGCTCCCAGTGCCGGGCGACGTGGCCGGGGACGGCGGCGGAGCGTCGTCGTAGGTGTCTGCCACGACGACGACATCGTCGATCGCGGAGCAACGGACGGAATCGGCGCTGGTAGCATCCATCACCATTAATTCCACTCTCACCTCTTCTCGTCTACCCGCCTTCTCCGGTACGCTCCGATCTTTGCTAATATATATGTGAAATTGGAGTATGAGCTGTTGATGATTGGCCGGGTTTACTTTTGGGTAATTCTGGCACAACGGTCAGATCTAATTTGGGGCGGAAGCACCAAGCCGACGCGTGGCACGCGATGCGGATACGCGCGAGTCCCTTCCTCCTTGGCAAGGTCAGTTCGTCCAAGTATTAATTTTACATTTATTCCACTCCTTCTTTCATTCCTTAATTTAATGATCCATTAATTTTATTTTTTATTTTTTATTTTTGAAAATTTTAATTTTAATAATATTTTAAAAGACGAGATTGACGTGGAATTACGGTGGCATGAGCATCCCACGTGGCGGCCCACCGCAGTTAATAGGGGCGCTTAGCGCGTGCAGCGGTAGTTGGGCGTGAGATTAGAAATAAATAAATAAAATGGTAGTTGCCAAATTTTGCCATTTACCGTGGGAATATAATTAAATACGTGACGCCTGGCTCATGGTCATCGCCTGCTGTCGCTGGAGTCGACTCTTATGCTTTGTTCACTAAATTTTTTTTTTTAAAAATCATAATAGAAAATTTTTGCCGTAAATTATAAAAAATTCCTCAATCACCATTTGATATTTGCTTTCATTTCCCATTTGATAAATTATTTACATTTGTTCTATGATGAATTGAGTATAAAAGAGTAAAAATTAAGTATACATTAGTGAAAAATAAGTATAAAAGAGTGAAAAGTGAGTATAAAAGAGTGAAAATTGAGTACACAATTTCTTGATGTGGTGGATGCAATCTTACATACTCAAATTTTTAACTTTTATATTTAATTTTTTTCAAATAATACTCATCAAAATTATCTTGTCAATCCTATTAGAGACTGCATGTAAAAGAAAATTTAAGTGGAGACTGCATGCAAAGATGAATTTGAGGATAAGGAGTTTATGAAAATTTTTCTAATTTTTTGGATTGTTTATTTTATTAAAATTTAAAAAGGGAAAAAATATACTTAGCTGTGGATAATTATATATATAAAAAATACATATCCATGTTTTAACTCATAAAATTACCCCTATATATCAATAAAATGACGTATATATCTTTTTATATTAATAAAATTATGTCATATATAATCATCTTTCTCAATCAAGATAAATAAATATGCAAAGAAAGAATTTTTTTTTTCATTTTCCCATTCATCATCCAGGTAAACAGACTATTAAATGAATTTTACAAATGAATAAAAATTAGAAAAAAAGGTAAATGGTGGATTAATAGGTAGCGGGCCTGTAAGAAGAGGTGTGAGTTAATGCAGCGATTAGTGCGGGTCTAAAGGGAGCATGTGGTGGCCGTGCAGTGTCTGACTTGTTTCTTCATCTGGGCGTGAGCCCCCGAGCCCCGTGGAAGACGGCATTGAGTTTAGTAGTATTTTAGTGAGGGAGGAGCGATTGAGGGAGGACGATGGATGATGGATGGGTGGGAGATTGGGAGGGGTAGGAATGGAAGCATTTAATGTTGGGATGCGACAAGAGATGCTGTAAAACTGTGGGCGGATAAGTGGGAGTGATCCGTGCGTAGGAAAGGAAGACCGTGAGCAGAGTCGCATGTGCGCTGTTTCTCGCCTTTGTTCGGGTTGTCTGTAGTCGTCGGACTCTTTGTTGACTCCTAATTGGCGTCTAGCAATGGAGCGGACTGACCCAGTTTTCTCTCCCGATACTAGAATTCAACCTGAATGGCGAGACTTGGAAATGAAAGGCACAATTTTAGGTTACGTATAATAAAAATTGAATAAAATTATATAGTTTCTTGCGTCCTTCATATTTGCAAAATATGAAGTTTTATTAGACTTGAAAACACCTTGATAATAAAAAAATTCTCCAATTTTAATAAAGTTCATTAAAGTTTTAAAAATATAAATAATTTTTGCTGAAGTTTGATTCAAAATAAAATTTGAATTATTTTTGCTGAAGTTTGATTCAAAATAAAATTTGAATTATTTTTGCTGAAGTTTGATACAAAATAAAATTTGTGTTGGAGTTTGATTTAAATTGTTCAAATATATATTAATACGAGTAGAATTGAACTATAATTTAAAATGACTCAAATTTAAATTCAATTTGAATTATTTAAATTTTAATTTGAGCATTCTTAATTATAGTTATGTACAATAGAATAAAGATAAATAAAGTGATATCACATTCTCTTGGCATGATGCTAGCTCTAAGGTGTTTAGTAGATTTAACTATATACCTATGGTTCAAATCCCAAGATGTTGAGGGAGGAGTCGCTTGCACTTTCAGATTTAAACTTATGTTTTTAGTCGTTAAAAGCTAGCTCGCGAGTTAACTTCTTTTGTAATTTAACAAGACACTCTCTTCTATTTTTGTCCCTTCCCTCCTCCCCTCCCTCCATATCTATATAGAGTTAATTGGTGAAAACTTTCCAAAATGAAATTGATCTCTGCATGTAGTCCTCATCTCATAAAACCTTTGCATGCATTCTCTGATGTGATTGATAAAATGATTTTGTGTGTTTTTTTATTAGTATAAAATAGTAAAAATTCAGTATATATTGTAATGATTTAAGTGTAAATTATTTGAGATAAAGTACTAATTTAAAAAATTTGAGTATAAAGTTTTGGTGGTCCCTCAATGATCTTGATGCGACGACCACTTTATTATGATTTTGATGCAACCTCACATACTCAAATTTCTAAATTTTATATTGAATTTTCTTCAAATAATATTAAATCTAAACCAATTCATACTTAAATTTTTATAATGTATACCGAAAATTTTACTATATACTGAAATAATATATACTCAATTTTTTTTTCAAATAATACTCAAATTTCTTAAAGGATAATGATTGGGAGAGTGAAAATGGGAAAGTGAAAACCATAGTGAATGACGTGACATTTTGTATGCGCGATCTCCGATGGGTTCACCGTGCCGCCCAGGGTATAGTTTGATTCAGAGCGGCGGCCGAAGGTCGCCGATGGTGTCCAAACGATAATCAAACGTGTGCATGGAAAGTGTCACGTCATGCCATGTCATGCCACATCATTCACTATGAATTTCTCTCTCCCATTTTCACTCTCTCTATCATTATTCTTTCTTAAATTAGTATTCAATCTCAAATAATTTATACTTAAATCTTTACAATATATATTGAATTTTTATTATTTTATACTAATATAAAAAATAACACATAAAATCAATTTGTTAATCTCATTAGAGAGTACATGCAAAAACTTTTATTTGGTGGGGACTGCATGTAAAGTTAAGTTTTATGTTGGGGAGTTTTTATCAATTTTCTCATTTATATAATTGAATAATTTTTTATATTTTTTATTAATTTTAATGCTCTTAAGCCTTTTCACTTCCCTATATTTTTCATTTTAGAATTTGCACTATAAAATTCGATCAACAAATTGATTTTCCACTATTAATTAAGACTTTAGCATGTGCCAGCTAAATTGCATGGGCATGTTGTAGGACTTAAGAAAGCGACGACTCAAGCTTACAACTAAACTATGATATTAATATTTTCCAAGCACTAATATATATTACTCTTGCCGTCGCTATTAGCCTGATAACTGCAATCTATGGCAAGTCATACTTCAGAAACGTAACATGCCCTGCCACTGTTGGGGTTGACCTTTAATAATATTTAACATTTATAAATAATAATAATAATAATATAATGCACATGAGCCTCCAAAGATATTCATCTACGACTCGACTCCGTCGGTTAACATATTTGATTCATGATCATGTCGACAGTAGTTAATGTTATATATATATATATATATATATAAGCTACGCCAGGCTGGTGAATTCTCGAGGAACATTGGATTAAAGGCATTCTTCAATTAATTAGAGTGGAATTATTTTATTTTATTTTAATATGGTTTGGTTTGGTTTAAATGTCAGACAGATTTGAATTTGGTGAAGTACAGATTGAATTAAATTAAAAAGAGAATTTCAGTTTAAGCAACAAAACGAATATGCATTTATCATAAAAATTTATATTAAATAATTTAAATATTTGTCTGCTTAATTTAATTTACTATGTAAAATTTTAATTTAATAATTTTTTCCTGAAACCGTTCAATTTAATACATATTTAATAACAAACATTTTGAAACCCGTTTGAAAAGAATGGGCACCAATCCATGTAGATTAATGACTCAATGGCCGACAGAGGGTTTCTTTCATTAAATTTAATAAGTGTTTAAATGAAGATGACTATTTAATTCGTCACTAACTAAATATGGGTGCCTAGTTGACTGATACGATTATTCTTGAAATTATTTGTTTTTTTGCCCAGTAGCGGTTTCACACGGCCTACGATTATATGCGAGAAGATAAATTAAAATGTTATAATTGATTACTATAGAAAAGATTTTTTCGAGTTTATTGAGATTTAAATTTTTATCCGTAGTAATATTTGTCCATAATAATCATCTCAACCATGTCTCGGGATTGAAATGTTTTTTTGTTGTCTTTATGGGATGAAATATTAAAAAAAAATATTTTTGTTTAAATTTTCAATTTTAAGCATTCATTCGAAATAGTAAGGAATCAAGGTGTAAAAGAATTCACAGGTAAAAAAAAAAGGAAAAGGTTGGGTAAAAAACAAAAGAAAAGGAAAAGAAAGAGGTAAGGAAGAAGGGTGGGTTCTCATTGGGGAACAGGTCAGTACCTGCGCAATGCTTTTGATGGCATGACCCATTCCATTCCATCAATAAATGCTTTCGAAGACTGACTATCTCTATCTGCCGCGTTGAACACTGAACCTCACTGTGCCCTTGTGACTGCACCCATGGCTGATCCTGTTGACTCAGTCGAGCATCACACTAATGTAATAGCTCATATAGTCATATACACCAATGAATAAATTATTGCTCCGTATGCTTTAACTGTGATCCTGTCGACAAGCGAAGAATCGGTTCTCCTCCGGCTGACTCGGTCTGACCAAGATGACCTGGTCTGCTGTAGCTTAGGAGGTCGGACCTAAACGGGGCTCTCAATGTAATGGTGTGGTTGTGAATGAATAGCCCCCTTCTTTTGGAGCCCAAGGGTGGGTTTATATAGGGGGAGGAGAAAGGTCTCACTCGTGCGGGATGTCACCTTTCACTAAAGATTAGTTAGGGATTAAGCTAAGTAAGCGATGATGTGAGACTGACATAGCAGTCTGCCACCCTGTGATCCTACTCCTAATTAATTGCTGGGAGGCCACGTCAGATGACGACGACGTCTCTTAACGGAGAGTTTTGACGGAGCCCTTCGAGGGATGAAACTCAAGAACCCGACCTCAATCGTTCAGCCTCGAGAGCGCGACCTCAGGCACTCGGCCTCGAGCGCTCAATCTTCAGGAGCTCGGCTTCTATCGCTGGTCCTCGGGAGGTCGGCCTTGAGAGCTCGGCCTTGAGAGGTCGGCCTCGGGGAGGTCGGCCTCGGGGGGGTCGACCTCGAGAGCTCGGCCTTGAGAGGTCGGCCTCGGGGGGGTCGACCTCGAGAGCTCGGCCTTGAGAGGTCGGCCCCGGGAGGTCGGCCTTGAGAGCTTGGCCTCGGGAGGTCTGCCTCGAGAGGTCGGCCTCGAGGAGGTCGACCTCGGGAGTTCGACCTCGAGAGCTCGGCCTCGGGAGGTCTTGATTCCAACTCGAGTTTGGGCCCGCCCCGACCTCTGTTAACCTTGAACTGGGTTGAACCGGGTTTTCTCCGACCGGGCTCTCATCCTTGATGAAAAATCGCTCGCCCGGATCACAAGCCTCCCCTTCAAGTCTAGTCGAAGGAGGCGTCCAGTCCGACTGACTAGGCTCCTGGCCCGGTCGGCCTGACCCTTTTTCCGTTCTCCCGCGCGCTCCTTGTATTCCGAGTTAGCCTCCCACGTGCCCGACCTCCCAATCAGTTGTTCATTAATGACTGACCACGCGTCAGCTATTGAGTGGATGCCTCCGATATCGAGGCGTCGTGGGCGCGGCTTCGTTTGGCGTTCGCGAGAAGTTTCGGGATATGGGGAGTCGTGCTGATCGGCCGGTGGAGATCGTAGCCCGCCATTTCTTTCCTCTCCATCCGACGGTCCTGGTTGCCTAGCCGGTAGTATAAATAGGCGGCCTCCTTCATTTCATTCCTCCTCACTTTCCCTCTCGCTTCTTTTTTCGTTTTGTCCGACCTCCTCCGCCCGACCTCCTTGAGTTCCGACGAACAGTGTTTCCGGCGATCAGCATCTCACCCCGAGCCCGAACACTAGGTATTCTTTTACCCGCCTAAACCTTTTTCTGCTAATTCCCGAGTCCGACCTCATGGCCGGCTCATCTTCTACGCCCGGTTCATCCTCTGCACCCGAGCCGTGGTATACTACTACCCGATCGACCCTGAGTCTAGGGTCTTTGGAAACCCTCCGCCATGATTATCGCATCCCAGAAGATCACGTTTTCGCTCTCCCCTCTTCGGATGACCGACCTAACCGAGCCCCGGTGAACTACTTTACTATCTTCAAGGATCATCTTCTCGCCGGCCTGCGGTTCCCTTTGCATTCCTTTATTATAGAGATCTGTCAGTATTTTCAGGTGTCCCTCTCCCAACTAGCCCCGAACTCGATTCGGATTCTATGTGGCACGGTAGTCATCTTTGAGTCCTTCCGAGTTCCCCTGTCTCCTAGGATTTTCCATCTCTTCTATTCCCTTAAGATGCAAGAGCCCGGGTGTTTCTTTTTCCAGGCCAGGATCAACACCGCCTTTCTAGACAAGGTTCCATCTTCCAACAAGGGGTGGAAATCCCATTTCTTTTACATAAGCACCTTCCCTCCTGCGTCCTGGCCTCTTGATTGGCTAGAGGCATTGCCTGACCACCCCCTGCTCCCCGAAGGTATCGTGCTGACCCCGGCTTTCGGTCAGCCTTCTCCAAAATCGGAGGACGCCGTTTCCACGTCGGCAAATTGTTGAGCGAGGCCGTGCTATACATTTGCCGGCTGAGTCAAATCCCCGCCAGGCTGCCTGGAACTTATGGTAAATTCCCCTTCTTATTTACGACTCTTTTAATGCTAACTAAAACTTTTTCTGACTTGCAGCTCAGGCCCTGATGGACGCTCTCATGGATGAAGAGATAGCCCTGGCGGAAGAGGCCTTGAACACTCGGGCGGCTGAACTAATGGCCCGCCGAAATGCAATCCCGGTGAGGGCAACGCCAGTTCCCGAGCAACCGGGTCGAGCGGAGAGCGATCCGGACCTGGAAGTGCTAGGCCAAAGCGTTGCGGCTAATCCTCCCGAGGTCAGCGCGGAGGCCGGAAGGCAGACCGCTACTACGGGTCCGTCTTCTTCTCGTGCGCATAAGAAGAAGAAACGGCCCCGAGAAGCTGCTTCCTCTAGCACTCCCACGATTCAGGTTCAACCTGAGCGGGCGCCCGAGCCTGTTTCCTCGAGCACTCCCACAATTCAGGTTCAACCTGAAAGGGAGCCAGGATCAACTGCTCCCTTGCCTAGCCGAGTCAGAATTCGGCTGTCGAACTCTCGCTCAGCTTCACCCCGCCCTGCGATCTCGGCCCCATCCACCAGCGCTACTTTGCCCGAGCCCTCCTTGCCCGGGTTGAGTACGCCCCGACCGGTGGCTTTAGCTACCAGCTCTGTCGCCTCTCCTCCTGAGGGCGCCGATGATACAGATAGCGAAGAGGCGGCTGCCTCTCTTTTGGCCATGCACGACATTCCCCGAGCTCTGGTGGAGTTGCAACTTCCATCTGAGACTTCCCTACTTCGGCTGGTCGAACCCCATCCCCTCAATCTCCACGGTCATCTGGTTGCTGCTTGGGATCACGGTCTGTCCTTAACTGAAGGGCGAAGCCCTTTTAGCCTGGCCGATAACTTTGCCATGGACCTGATCAAGGTATTCCTTTTCCTAACCTTCGCCCCTTTCGTTCTTTTCTCATGTTGCTTGTTTCTGTATATCTGTGGGTCGGGGGCCAGGCGGTAACCAAGGCCCTGGTCACGAACGTTAGGGAGCGCCGGGCTGCTGAGTACAAAGTAGAGAACTTAGAGCATCAACTGACTCAATATGCTCTCCCGGCCGACGACGAGGGTCGGACCAGACTCCTAAATGAGGTGGTTTCCCTACGAACGCAATTATCGGAAAACAACATCAATCTGGAACGGACGCATGAGGTGTTGGCAGCCTCAGGCCGCCAACTCGATGAGCTCGGCACTCGGCTGGAGGCCGCCGAGGCCGCAAAGAAGACTGCCCTCGCTAGCGAAGCCCGTACTCATTCCGACCTGGACCGAAGAATCCTCGAGGTCCGTGACTTACAGCAAAAGCTGCGGGAAGTACTTGCCACTCACCAGCGGGCCCTTCGGGACAAAGATGCCAAACTTGCAACCTTGAAGGGTAAGGCGACCGAGCTCCAAGCTCAGCAGGAAACCTTTCAGGCTTTAGAAGCACAGCTGGTAAGTAAGGAGGCAGGTCTGTCGGCCAAGGACGCCCAACTCAAGGAGCGAGACGCTGAGGTGGCCCGCTTGCAAAAAGAGCTAACCGACTTCAAGGCCGGGGAACCGGCCCGGATCGAGCAGGCTAGATTGGCTTACGTTCAATCTCAGCCTTTTCGGAAGGAGGTGACCCAGAAGGTCGTGGCCATGATGAGGCATGGGGCTGAAGGCGCGATACAACAACTCCTGGAGGCCGGCCATCTTCCAACTGACATGCCTCCCGACGCGGTGAAGCTATCCTTAATCAAGGCCTCGCTTCCTCCCGAGGCGTTCCCAAAATTCACTTGACTTCATGGGCCCGACCTCCCTGCACCCGAACTATTGCTCAGTCTGCTTCCTTTCCACTTTTGAATTCTGACAATCCATGTAATGATATTTAACTTACTGCCTTGGCCTCCAAGGCTCAATTTTGCGATGGCCCTGAGCCTGCCCTCATTTCTGCAGATTTTTCTTTGTCTTTATCTCGTTTATCTATCGGCGATGCATGGGTTTTTCGCTAAGTGTCGAGGATTAGAGACATCTATTCGGTCATATATTCGACTGGGCTGACGTTCGAGCCCAGGAACACCGTGAGGTCAGGTCGGAGCCCTGACCCGGGGATATTATTAGATCAGGTCGATGTCCGGACACGGCTACTTTGTTTTATTAGGTCGGCCCCTCGTCTATGATGCGCGAGATCCTCGCTAAGTGTGATTTGGGCAACTCGTTCGGCTCATTCTTTGCAGGCTGGTACTCATGCCTTGCGACGAAGTCTCGATTATTGTCAATTGCTTGGGGTGTTCATCCTGATCTCCTTAGTTCAACCTTTTTGGCCAATTCGAAAATTTGGCTAAGTATCGGGAGCTCGGGCGACTCGCGTTATCAGTCTTCCAACCTGACCTTTTTCCAAACTTGATACTGCGGCTTGATCGGGCCAATGTCTTGGCTCAACAATTTTGCTCAGTCGGGTCGATACTCTGACTCGGCGAGTTGACTCGGTCGGGTCGGTACTCTGACTCGGCGAGTTGACTCGAACGGGTCGGTATTCTGACTCGGCGAGTTGACTCGGTCGAGCCGGCCCCATAACTCGGCGATTTGGCTCGGTCGGGTCCGTACCCAGACTCGGTGATGAATTTAATTTCCTTCGGGTTAACCATATCACTAATTTCAGTTCGTCCCGATCCGCTTTACTTGAACAGGTCTGCTGTTTCTCAGAACGTGGGGAGCCACGCTTGTACAGCTGATATTGAGGCAAGATGTTGTTTCATATTTCCCCTGAGCAAGAGTCTGGACACCGTCCGACTTACCTCGGGCCGAGCGTGGATCGCCACGCCCGACCGGGCCCGACCAAACGTGGAATGCCACGCCTGATCGGCGCCGGGTACGTTGGGTGCGTGAGAATAATCTCACTTATAACCTGCGTTAGCAAGAGTCTGGACACCGTCCGACTTACCTCGGGTCGAACGTGGATCGCCACGCCCGACCGGGCCCAACCGAACGTGGAACGCCACGCCCGATCGCGCCGGGTACGGTGGGTGCGTGAGAGCAAGCCCACTTATAACTTGCCTTAGCAAGAGTCTGGACACCGTCCGACTTACCTCAGGTCGAACGTGGACCGCCACGCCCGACCGGGCCCGACCGACGTGGAACGCCACGCCCGATCGGCGCCGGGTTCGGTGGGTGCGTGAGAACAAGCTCACTTATAACTTGCCTTAGCAAGAGTCTGGACACCGTCCGACTTACCTCAGGTCGAACGTGGACCGCCACGCCCGACTGGGCCCGACCGAACGTGGAACGCCACGCCCGATCGGCGCCGGGTCCGGTGGGTGCGTGAGAACAAGCTCACTTATAACTTGCCTTAGCAAGAGTCTGGACACCGTCCGACTTACCTCAGGTCGAACGTGGACCGCCACGCCCGACCGGGCCCGACCGAACGTGGAACGCCACGCCCGATCGGCGCCGGGTCCGGTGGGTGCGTGAGAATAAGCTCACTTACAACTTTCAGGGGCGATCTATTCTGGAGAGTTAGAGTTTTTGCTATCCATTCTCCTGATTACAGTTACAAGAGTCATTCCTCTCCTCTTTCCTCACGGTACAATTTTAAATGCACTGCGCTCCAAGGTCGCCCGAGCCGCCTCCCTTGAGCATCTTGCAGATAGTATGCTCCCGATCCCAGTGCCTCGACCACTAGAAATGGGCCGCTCCATGGGGGCTCTAGTTTGCCTACTTCTCCAACGGGCTTGACCCTTTTCCATACCTTGTCCCCGACCTGGAAGTGTCGGGGTATAACTTTCTGGTTGTATCGGTTTCGCATTCTCTGCTGGTAAGCAGCCATGCGGACGGTAGCCTTAGCTCGGACCTCCTCAATCAGGTCTAGCTCAGCTCGTCTCTTCTCTGCATTGTCTTCCCCATATAAATGCCTCCTGTCAGATTCACAGCCGACCTCCATGGGGACTACTGCTTCACTGCCATAGACCAACTGGAAGGGGGTGCATCCCGACCCCTCTTTGGGCGTGGTACGAAGGGCCCAGAGGACCCCTGGTAACTCATCCACCCAGGATCCTCCGACCTGATCCAACTTAACCTTGAGCCCTTTTAGAATCTCTCTATTAGCTACTTCTGCCTGGCCATTACTCTGGGGGTGTGCTACGGATGTGAAGGCCTGTTTGATCCCAAACTCCTTACACCAATTTCTGATGATCCGACCTTGAAACTGCCGACCATTGTCTGATACCACCTTATGAGGTATGCCGTACCGGCATAAAATATTCTGCCAAAGGAATTTCTTCACTGCTTGCTCCGTGATCCGAGCCAGGGCTTCTGCCTCAACCCACTTGGAGAAGTAATCTACTGCCACCAATAGGAATTGCTTCTGACCGGCTGCTCTGGGGAAGGGTCCCACTATATCCATGCCCCACTGATCAAAGGGACATGATGCAGTGGACGCTCGCAACATCTCCACCGGGCGGTGAGACAGATTCTGATACTTCTGACAAGAAAGACAGGAACCAGCCATCCTCTCTGCATCCCTTTGAAGGGTCGGCCAAAAGTAACCGGCCAGCAAGACCTTCCGAGCCATGGACCGACCTCCTGAGTGATTTCCGCAGCACCCCAAATGCACTTCTCTAAGTACATAGTCTGCATCTTCCTTTCCGAGACACCTGGCTAGTGGTCGAGAAAAAGCCCGCTTGTACAATGCGTCCCCGATCAGGGTGAACCGGGCTGCTCTGATCTTCAATATTCGAGCTTGCTCGGGGTTGTCTGGAAGAGTTCCATCCTTCAGGTAGGTGATGAATGGAGCCCTCCAATCCTCCTCTATCTCCACTTCTGCCTCTCTCTCGACCTGAGCCACTAACATGACTTGAGAGGAGGGCTTGGGGAAGACCCATGGACGGACAGAACTGGCCAGCCGGGCTAGCTCATCCGCCTTGGCGTTGTCCCCTCGGGGGATCTGCGTAATTTGAACTTCTTGAAATTCTGCCTGTAATTGTTGATATGCCTCTACGTAAGCTTGTAATTTCTCATCGTTCACTTCAAACCGCCCGGCTACCTGCTGAGTCACTAATTGGGAATCAAAATGCAAGATGACCCGAGTAGTCCCGACCTGTCTGGCTGCTTGGAGGCCTGCTAAAAGGGCTTCGTATTCTGCTTGGTTATTGGTAGCACTATACTCTAGGCGTACGGCCAAATGTATGGGGTCTCCCTTGGGAGATATCAATAAGATCCCTACGCCACTCCCTGCCCGGGTGGCTGACCCGTGCACGTATATTTTCCAGACCTCCTCCTCCTTCTCTGCATGAAGTTCGCTTAAGAAATCTGCTAAGGCCTGAGCTTTGATTGCAGTTCTGGGCTGATACTGAATATCATATTCGCTCAGTTCAGTAGTCCACTTGGCCATCCGACCTGAGACTTCAGGGTTGATCAAGACCTTCCCGAGTGTGCTATTGGTCAGCACTCGGATAGGATGAGCCAGGAAATAGGGTCGCAATCGTCGGGCCATCAACACAAGGACATAAGCTAATTTCTCGAGTGTAGTATACCTACACTCGGCCTCTTTAAATAAATGCCCAAAGAAATAGACCGGCTGCTGCTCGGTCTCTTTCTGGGTTACAAGCACAGCACTCGCAGCTTCCTCAGTAGCAGATAGGTAAACATACAAGGGCTCTCCTTCCTCGGGCTTGGCTAGTATTGGCAGACTGACTAAGTATGCCTTCAACTCTTCGAAAGCTCGGTCACACTCGGCATCCCACTGGAACTTGGAGGCCTTACGTAGGATCTTGAAAAATTGCAGACTTCGGTCGGCAGACCTGGATATGAATCTGGACAAGGTCGTTATCCTCCCAGTCAGGCGCTGAACTTCCTTTAGGTTTTTAGGTGGTGGCATGTCCAGCAGCACTTTCACCTTGCATGGATTGGCCTCTATCCCTCGCTCGGTCAGGATGTAGCCCAGGAATTTCCCGCTCTTGGCTCCGAACAGACATTTGGTAGGATTGAGTTTAAGGTCATACCTTCGCAGGGTGCAACAAGTTTCTTGTACATCTGCAATGAGGTCGGCAGCCCGGACAGACTTGATGAGGATGTCATCCACGTACACTTCCACATTTCGGCCGAGCTGTTCTTTAAAGACTTTGTTCATCAGCCTCTGATAAGTTGCCCCGGCGTTCTTGAGTCCGAAGGGCATAACTGTGTAGCAATAGGTACCTTCGGCAGTTACAAAACTGACCTTTTCCTGATCACCCGGGTGCAGTGGGACTTGGTGATATCCCTGATAGGCATCAAGCATGCAAATAAATTCGCTTCCCGCAGTGGAGTCCACCATCTGATCTATTTGGGGCAGCGGGTAACAGTCTTTTGGGCAAGCTTTGTTCAGATCTCTGAAGTCAATGCAGATCCTCCACTTGTCTCCCGGCTTGGAGACCAGCACCACATTGGCCAACCAGGCCGGGAACTGCACTTCTCGAATGTGTCCTGCTTTCAGCAACCTCTCCACCTCGGCTTGGATTATCTTATTCTGCTCAGGGCTGAAATCTCTTTTTCTCTGCTTCACGGGCCGGGCATCTGGGTACACGTGTAGCTCATGTTCCATAACCTCGGGCCTGACCCCCTTCAGATCTTGTTGAGACCAGGCAAACACATCTCGATTCCGTGTCAAACACTCTATCAGTTGCTGCCGGAGGTCGGGCGATAGCCCTGGAGCTATCCTTACCTTGGTTTCCTCTCGGTCCAACAAGAGTTGGACCTCTTCCTTTTCTTCCGTCATGTCAGCCCAGGGAGAAGGCTGAGAGGTCTGTACCATGTTACAGCTGGCCGGTGCAGGTCGGAAGGTCTTGCTGACTTCCACTCGGACATCATTCACATAGCATCGGCGAGCAACCTTTTGATCTCCTTTGGCCTCACCGACCTGATCTCCTACAGGAAACTTGACCTTCAAATAAAATGTGGACATCACTGCCCGGAATTCATTCAGGGCTGGTCGGCCTAAGATAGCATTGTAGGCTGAAGGGGCGTCCACTATCAAGAAAGTAGACCACCTGGTCCTTCTTAAAGGTTCTTCGCCAAGAGATATGGCTAGCTTGATCTGCCCCAACGGATGAACTTCATTCCCCGTGAACCCAAATAAGGGTGTGGCCACGGGCTGTAGCTCGGACATCTCAATTTGTAGTTGCTCGAATGCCTTCAAGTATAAAATATTCACTGAGCTACCTGAATCCACTATGGTACGGTGGATCTGGTAGTTCGCTATGACCGCCGTGATGACCAGGGCATCATCATGCGGTACTTCTATTCCCTGTAGGTCGGCGGGACCGAAGCTAATCTGTGGTCCCTGAGCTTGGGCGGAGCTGCAGCCCACTTGATAAATGTCCAGGCGTCGGGCCTGCGACTTCCGAGCTCGGTTGGAATCTCCGTAGGTAGGCCCGCCCGAGATGACATTGATGGACCCGTGCACGGAATTTTGCTGATTGGCTTGTTCCTCGTTGGTGTTATCCGGCTCAGGCGAACCAGGAGTCGGGAATAGCCGTCTGGCTATAGGGGCGATTGGTCGGTCTCGGAGCTCGGGCTGGTTAGGTGGTGCTCTTCCTCGGCCCCGACCACCTCCTTGATGAGCTCCTCTCGGGCTACCTCGACCGGTGCGGCCCCGACCTCTACCGGCTTGCCAACAATCCTGAAGATCGTGTGTATGGCTGTTGTGGAAGGAGCAATAGGGTTGCCACCTAGTCGGGAGATAGCCCTGGGCTACTTGCTGAACTACCCCCCTCTCGGCTCCCAGTCGGTGTCCCATAGCTCGGGGGCTCCTCAGGGGTCCTCCTGGAGGCACACCCCTTTGATGCTGCTGAGGGTTATCAGGCGTAGGCCTGATCTCGGGCCTCCTGGCGGCTTGTGCTTCTTCGACGTCCACATACTTGCTAGCTTTCCCCAGAAGGCTCTCAAAGTCCTTCGGGGGATTGCGGATCAAAGACCTGAAGAACTCTCCCTCTTGCAAGCCTTGCGCGAAGGCACTGACTAACACCTCGGAGGTGGCAGTGGGAACGTCCAGCGCGACTTGATTGAATCTCCTGATATAGGCTTTTAAGGACTCCTTCGGGCCCTGCTTCATGGTAAATAGATTTAAGCTTGTCTTGTGATGTCTCTTACTACTGGCAAAATGTTGCAGAAACAGTTTCTTGAAGTCAGAGAAATCCTTGATCGATCCCTCTGGGAGCCTGTCGAACCATCGCTGAGCCGGCCCGGCGAGAGTAGTCAGGAAGGCTCGGCACCTAATGCCATCTGCGTACTGATGTAGCATCGAGGCATTTTCAAACTTCTTCAGGTGTTCTTCTGGATCAGTGGCTCCTCCGTACTCCGCAATGGACGGAGGTCTGAAATGCTTGGGCAGCGGCTCATTCAGGATTTGACTGGAGAAAGGGCATCCTGTGCGTTCAATAGGGAACGGCACAAGGGGAGCCTTCCCTTTGCTAGCTCGGGTATGGCTAGATGTAGCTTCATGCGGATCCGATTGTCCTGCTCCCTCGGTCGGGCCGAACAGCGCCCGGGGAAAGCGAGGGCTGCCTTCCTGTTGAACTCCTCCCTCAGTGCCTACACCGGGCCCAGTGGGATAGGTCGGGCGGCTGCTAACTGAGCCTCCGCTAATTTCCGGGCCCTGGCTTCGATCAGCAGATCCAAATCCTCTTGTGAAAGAGTGACGGTCACCCGATTGGAATCACTCATCTTCGACTTTCGATCAGGCGAAAGTTCCCACAGACGGCGCCAAATTTGATCCTGTCGACAAGCGAAGAATCGGTTCTCCTCCGGCTGACTCGGTCTGACCAAGATGACCTGGTCTGTTGTAGCTTAGGAGGTCGGACCTAAACGGGGCTCTCAATGTAATGGTGTGGTTGTGAATGAATCGCGATCCCTCTTTTGGAGCCCAAGGGTGGGTTTATATAGGGGGAGGAGAAAGGTCTCACTCGTGCGGGATGTCACATCTCACTAAAGATTAGTTAGGGATTAAGCTAAGTAAGCGGTGATGTGAGACTGACATAGCAGTCTGCCACCCTGTGATCCTACTCCTAATTAATTGCTGGGAGGCCACGTCAGATGACGACGACGTCTCTTAACGGAGAGTTTTGACGGAGCCCTTCGAGGGATGAAACTCAAGAACCCGACCTCCATCGTTCAGCCTCGAGAGCGCGACCTCAGGCACTCGGCCTCGAGCGCTCAATCTTCAGGAGCTCGGCTTCTATCGCTGGTCCTCGGGAGGTCGGCCTTGAGAGCTCGACCTTGAGAGGTCGGCCTCGGGGAGGTCGGCCTCAGGGGGGGTCGACCTCGAGAGCTCGGCCTTGAGAGCTCGGCCTCGGGGAGGTCGGCCTCGGGGGGGTCGACCTCGAGAGCTCGGCCTTGAGAGGTCGGCCTCGGGAGGTCGGCCTTGAGAGCTTGGCCTCGGGAGGTCTGCCTCGAGAGGTCGGCCTCGGGGAGGTCGACCTCGGGAGTTCGACCTCGAGAGCTCGGCCTCGGGTGGTCGGCCTTGAGAGGTCGGCCCCGGGAGGTCGGCCTTGAAAGGTCGGCCCTGGGAGGTCGGCCTTGAGAGCTCGGCCTCGGGAGGTCTTGATTCCAACTCGAGCTTCGGCCCGCCCCGACCTCTGTTAACCTTGAACTGGGTTGAACCGGGTTTTCTCCGACCGGGCTCTCATCCTTGATGAAAAATCGCTCGCCCGGATCAGTAGGGTTTTGATTTTTTTCAATAATTCTATCGACAAGGCACCGTACCATATCGGAAATATAAAACTTCAGATCTTCTTGGCAGGCGTGAGTTATTTATCACCAGCCCATGGAGAACTCTGGAGTCGTTAAACGGACTGAAGGTCATCTTGGGGTCACGGAGCCAATCTCATGGAGTGGCCCGACAGAGTATGATCTCATCAGGACAGGGGAGCTAGAGAAGGTTCAATCAATCTCGTATACCAAATGATTTCCCTTAAACTTGTTATCAATGACTGTGTTGTTGTAATATTCATTATCTTTTGCATCAGTATCTTGAGGGTGCTGGGTTGTATGAAAGCCAGGAAGAAGCAGTTTGCAGAGAAGAGGTTTTGGGAAGATTGGATCAGGTTGGCCATCTATTGTCGATGCCTTCGATACATTATTCATCTCTTTTGCTGGTCCTGATGGTTGTTGGGTTTTTTCAGATTGTGAAGCTTTGGATTAAGGAAGTTAGCAAGGCCAACGGATTCAATGAGCAATTTGTCCAAGAGGCAAATGCAAAGATATTTTGTTTTGGATCTTACCGACTTGGGGTATTCTCATCTTTCCCTAAATTTCTGCAATTTTGTGATGTGTTTATTTCTGATTCGTCAAGTGTACTGATGTGTTTATTGCCTATTCTTATTAAACTTGTGATGTATAATGATGAACAAAGAGGCTAGCAACTGAATTTTTAAGTTCTTAGTTTTCATGACCATAATATACTCTAGTAAAGGTTGATTTACTCTTAATCTTAGGTGCACGGGCCTGGTGCGGATATAGACATTTTGTGTGTAGGTCCACGATATGCTACAAGAGAAGTAAGTCTATTGCTATCTTTAGACATTGTTGTTGTTTTTTTTTCCTTTTTCACTTTCTTTGACATAAGCATTTTGCATACCACTTCAAATGGTTGGTGCATACTTGGCTGTATTGCTGTTGATTTGAAATAATCGCTTCAACCGATTTTTGAATCTTTTTGCAGGGAGATTTCTTCATACAACTACAAAACATGTTGTTTGAGATGCCAGAAGTGACAGAACTGCACCCTATTCCTGATGCTTATGTCCCTGTAATGAAGTTTAAGCTCAATGGAGTTTCCATAGATCTTCTATATGCTAAACTACCGCTTTGGGTCATTCCCGAAGTAAGTTCCTTTTCTTATTCTCCTCAAACTCTAGAAAGTTATTCATGCACTCTTGCCATGATAAATCATGTTTACTTTCTAATGGTTAACTATTCAGTAGTTATGTTAAATTATTTTGTATCTTGTTCATGCTAAACTACCACTTTAGTTACTTGTTTATGATTTCTCATATCCGTTGTCTTTCAGGACCTAGATATCTCACACGACTCGACATTACAAAATGCCGATGAGCAGACTATTCGCAGTTTGAATGGGAGTAGAGTAACTGATCAAATATTACGCTTGGTGCCAAATATTCAGGTAACACTTTGACACAATCCCTTGAATAACAGCAAAAATGTATGCTGTTCTTTTATTTTTCCAGGTTGTACTTTTGCACAATCTTATTCATTTTGTTCTGTCGGCTTCAGAATTTTCGCACAACTTTGCGTTGCATGAGGCTTTGGGCAAAGCGTCGCGGAGTATATTCGAATGTAGGCTTATCATATTTTATGTTGGATTTTCTTTCCTTTGAAATTTTTTCTCATTACTTTTCCTTCATTTTTGTCAGGTTGCAGGATTTCTTGGTGGTATAAATTGGGCAATACTTGTTGCTCGCATTTGCCAACTATACCCAAATGCAAAGCCAAGCAAGTTGGTATCACGTTTTTTCCGTGTCTACGCCCAGTGGCGATGGCCAGCCCCCATATTGCTTTGTAAGATTGAAGAGGGTACTCTCGGATATCCTGTCTGGGATCCAAAGAGAAACTTCAGAGATAGACTTCACCAGATGCCCATAATTACACCTTCATATCCTTGTATGAACTCCAGCTATAATGTATCATCCAGTACACTACGCATTATGATGGAAGAATTTCAGCGTGGAGATCAAATATCCAAGGTACATTAATCAATCTTTCATCAATTTTTTTTACTTGTATGCTTGCTTTTTTTAGTAGTCATTTGATGATTGATGATGATGATGATGACGATTCAGAAACAATTTATCAGAAATGTGTTTTACTATCTATCTTCAAAGTGCATGCCTTATGTGTCAGGCAATGGAGGCTAGCAAAGCTGACTGGGATTGTCTGTTCGAGCCCTGTCCCTTCTTTGAAGCCTACAAAGATTATCTGGAGATCGATATAACTGCTGAAAATGATTCGGACCTTAGGAACTGGAAAGGTTGGGTGGAATCGCGTCTTCGAACATTGACTCCAAAGGTCAAAAACAACACTAAACTGAAGTATCTATATTTATTTGGTTGTTGAATTGTTGTTTAACAACTTGGAACTTGTTTTACAGATTGAAAAGCACACTTTTGGCATGCTTCAGTGTCACCCTTGTCCGCGTGATTTTTCAGACAAATCTACACCTTTTCATTGCTGTTACTTCATGGGCCTTCAGAGAAAGCAAGGAGTGCCGGTGCCGGAATCCGGCGGACAATTTGACATAAGAGCAACTGTGGAAGAGTTTAAGCACACGGTCAGCATGTATGCTTGGTGGAAACCAGGAATGGAGATTCGAGTTAGCCACGTAAAACGAAGAAATATTCCATCGTTCGTTTTCACTTGTGGCGTATGGCCTTCTTGTCCTTCCAAAGTAGTTTCTAGAGGGAGGACCTCAATTAGAGTCCGGGCAGTAAAGGCTGATGAGGCATTGGCTAGTATGGCAGACAAATTTACTGACATGCAACAATTGGATGGAGGCACTTCTGCTGAATCCACTAGATCAAAAAGGAGAAAGATCTTGTATGAGAAAACAGAGGAGAATGGTACTAATAATGCTGGTCAAACAGTCACTCAAGAAGGAATTTGTAGCAGCAGGAACATACAGGATGGAGGCACCATTGCACCTTCTACTCCTCCCACAAAAGAACTTTCCACACTTGCTGCTGGTTGCTCTGTTGAACCTTCTCACACTGGTAAAACAGTGATCCAAGTTAGCACGCCAGCGGCAGTTATACGCAAAATGGAGAGGCCGAAGAACTTTCTGATCTATCTTTTACGCAAGCTCCTGTTCCGACCACCAATAACCAACGCAAGCCGATAAGGTATATTTCATATTTGGTCCATGCAATTTACCTGTCTGTGGTTGCTTGTTGTATAATTTGAAGCTTATTTTGTCTGTAACCTCTTGCAGGGTGAGGTTATCTACTGTGTTTAAATCTAGTGGACAAACATAGTGATGTTGCTCGTCGAAAGTTAAGTTCCATCTGCCATGACAAGTAAGTGAAGACAGACACAAGATGAAGACATTGATGCCACTGTGATGTATAGTCTGAGTTGCTCTGTAGAACGTTCTTATGCTGGTAAAACGCTGATCCAAGTTGGAAGTCCTGTGGCAGTGACATAGAATGAAGGTGACGAAGAACTTTCTGCTCTGTCTTTGGGCTTCTGTTACTACCACCAACATCCAACACAGGCCCTTGAGGTATTTGATTGTGCCAATCATTTGTCATAATTCACCAACACGATTAAAGACATTATATGCATCATGGAGAAGCTATACTCGTCTGTGGTTGCTTGTATTCTATAATTTGAAGCTTATTTTATCTGTAACCCCTCCTCTTGCAGGTTGAGTTGCTATCTACTGTGTTTAAATCTAAGTCCCTGAGACGACAAGCTTCATGCTGCTTCCAAGTGAAGACGGGCAGAGATGAAGACACTGATGCCCACATGCATGATGTAGTTTGATCAAAGTTGAATTCTTTTTTTTTCGTAGTGCATTGTGGGTGCTGAGCCTTCATTGTTCCATAACTAAGTGTAAACTTTTATGAATGTTTAATACTAAGCTTAAATTTTACACATTTCTATTTGATGCTTAGGGTTGTAAACGAACCAAGCTAAGCTAATCTAAGTTAAGTTTTTTGGTTTGAAACTTATTAGATAAGGTAATCGTGTCAAGCCGAGTCTAAAATGAATCAAGCCGTCGAAATGAATTGTTTGGTTTCTTTTTTATGAGTTGAGCTTAGTTCAAACTTAGCTTGATTTTATTGTTTAGAAGTTATCTTTTAATTCAAGCTTGTTTAATTATTTAAAATTTTTATATTTTAAGATTGTTTAGTTAGTTATTGAGTTTGATAATATAAATTTATTTATTCATTTTAAAAGTTGTTTATTTATTTAGTAAGTTGATACAATTTTATCAATGAATATAGTTCACAAACATTAACAAATTAGATACAAATGTACTCAAGCTTGTTTATTTAATTTAATGAGTTATTCAAACTTATTTATTTAATTAATCTTATATGTATTAAACTGACATAAATAAATTCTTAATAAATCGAATATTAAGCTTATTAACAACGTTTAAATGCACTATGATACATCAACCTCAAGACCAAAAAAAAAATTACATTTTTCATTTGAAAAGAAACTTTAGTAAAGCTAAAATATTTTCCGCACAAAAATCAAATCATGCACATTTTAATAATTACTCCATAAATTGTCACATAGAAATAGTAATAAAATAGCTAACGCAAATGATAGGGATATTAAACAAAAAATAAGGCAGCAAAATTGATTATTTTAAAGTTAATTATCAAGATCTATATTTCATTATATATCTGTTGCAATACTAACAATAAGATCATATTTTATGAACATGAAAATTCTGTATAAGAATGAAACTTCAACCAACAAATATGATTAAATTTGCATTTAACTACCATTCAAATAAGATAAATATCACTAATATATACATCTTCATTCTTTTTGAACAAAATGGAAAAAAAAGCAAGCATAAAGCATTTGCTTCATTATATTATTAATTAACTTTTAATAATCTCTCGTTCTTTGAATTCGATATGTTCTCATATGCTAAAAAACTCCTGAGACTCTATAGATGATAACAAATTAGATTTAAAAAAAGGTTATAAAAGTAATAGATACACAAAATTAAAATGGTTAATTTTCCCCTAATACATTAATTCTCCTAACATATATACTAACTTAAGGAATATTTAAATCAATGCAAAGTGAGTATAATTTTTTTTCTTGACTATTAATCTTGATGAAATGACATTCTTGAGTATCTTTTTAAAAAGGGATATATGAAAATTTAGATTTAAGAATTTAAAAATGGTATAATTCTAAAATTACCATTCATGGTGGCTCGCCACCCCCCGCTAATCTGTCTCAGGACTAATACGAAGAGATAAATCATGAGAGCTATTAGCTCAGATAACGACTAGGGAGGGCAAATACCATTCGTGTCTTATTTAAAGAAATCGCATTCTAAAAATTATTATTATTTATGTAGCATTATTTGGATAATGAAGGTTAGCATGCATGGCATTATATGACAAAGACTTGAGGGAACAAAAGGAAGACTATTCATAGAATTGATCAAACAAAGACACAAATGTGTACACATTTATCTTTTATGATGAATTGATTAAAATGTTTACCAAATTTGTGATGATGATGATGATAATTGATGGATGTGATCAGTGAGTGGAATTGCAAACACCAATTTCTACTCCTCTTTCTCCTCCTCCACATATTCATGCCTACTTTTTATCTTCTTCTTCTTCTTCATCTTCTTCTTCAATTTTTAACTCGATCATGGCTAGCTCTGGTTATTCTGAAAGTTTCTGATGAGGATCTTGGAAGGAGCTGGCTCCTCGGCTTCTTGATCCTGTTCCACGTCGTCCCATCCAGGATTCATGGCGCCGCTGTCGGTGGGGAATTGCGGCAGCGCCGCCGTTTGTGATCGCGGCGGCTGGAGGAACGGCGGCGGCGGCGGCGCCGAAGCTGGCTGCTGCTCCTCCTCTTTGCATGTCGTCGTGGAAGAGCGATAGGTTGAACATGTCGCGACCGTGGTACTTGGGAGGGATGGCGTTGGAGGAATCGGCCGTTGCACTGACGGTGGTCGCGAGAGGACTCGGGCGGGAGATGGTGCGGTCGAAGAAGGAGGCGACTGAGGAGGAGGAGGAGGAGGAGGAGAGCGGGGAGGGGAGAGTGTTGTGGGCGGATGGACGGAGGAGGAAAGGGGGGACGACGCCGGCGGCCGCGGCGCCGAAGAGGTCGAGGCGAGGGAGGGCGGGGAAGGGCGCGGCTGCGGCGGCGAAGGGGGGAGTGGGGAAGCCGGTGAACTGCTGCACCATGGCGCGGAAGTTGGAGGCCTCGGTGTTGATGACGGTGGTCGGCGCCCGCCGGGAGGCTCTCGTCCGCTTCTTGGCCCCTCGAGGCGGCGGCGGCGATGGAGCGGTAGCAGCAGGCGCCGGAGCGGAGAGAAGCGGCGGCGGCGGCGGGGGAGGGGAAGGAGGAAGAGGAGGAGGAAGAGAGCTCCAGGCGGCGGAGGCGTCGAGGGAGAGGGGTGTCGCCTCCGGCGGTGGCGGGGGGAAGGGGAAGGGCGTGAAGTAAGGCGAGAAGGAATCAAAGATGGAGGATGAGAAAGAAGTGTTGACCGGAGGCGGTGGATGAGACGGAAGGAGGTTTAAGAAAGAGGAGAGATCAGGTCGGGAGCCGACGGCGTCGTCGTCGAACTCCTCGTTGTCGCCGCTGCTGGAGCTCTGGTTGCTGCCGCTGTTAGTAGAATCCATGAACTACGGCGGCGGCGGCAGCAGGAAGAAGAAGAAGAAAAGAGAAGGGAAGAAAAAAAAACAAGAGGAGAGAGAGGTAAACAGAGGACAAATTGAGCTAATGCTTCCACTAATATTTCATTCCAGAATTAATAAAAAAAAATGTAACTGTCCTATTAGGATTTAGAAAGGTAAACCGTAATCAAAACCATACTCGTATTAATCATCAATCTATTTCATAGAATTAAAATTTGAATTAAAATTATAGAGGTGATAAATTCTTTATCAAATTTTTATGCTTCTATGATTAACGCCCCAGGGTTCACGCTCCATTTGGAATAAAAATTTTTACAAATACAATAGCCGAAAATCGAACCGCGGATGTCTGAATAACGATATCATCTATCACTGCACCATAACCCGAAAATGTCAGAATAAAGATGGAACTCTAGTTGGTACATGATAAATTATCACAAAGAATAAGAATAAAAAATAAAATCTCTCCCACCTATATAAATTTCAAAATAAATTATCTGTAGTCCAATGGAATGGATTATGGCTAATGTATATGTCTGAGGGTCAAATTCTAATGAAACCAGATGCTCATTCCCCAAGCAATCATTTTTGCCGCATAAATACATTATCTTTTGCTACTAGAATAGTGGTGGGTAGGATTGTAAATTAGACAAGCCGAGTTTTGGGGCTTAAGCTTATTTGATAAGGTAATTGAGCTAGCCTAAAACAAATCAAACTTTTGAAATAATTATTCTCAAACTTATTTATTTTATCTTATTTTTTTATTTATATAGGATATTAATAAGAATTTTATTAATAATATTTATTAATAAATATTATTTATGAATATTATTCATGAATATTAAAATATTTATATGTTTAAATTTATTTGTTTAGTTTAACGAATTATTTATGTTTATTTATTTAATTAGTTTTATGTATATTGAATAAACGTAAATAAATTTTTATTAAGTTTATTTACTGTCCTAGCGATGGGACCCACCCATACAATCTTATATCATCTTACCAAGTTAGCTCAACTCGTTCTTTGATATATCTTCACTTTACCTCTATATTTTTATGCATTATTAGAATATAGATGAAAGTGGTTTGGTTAGTTTGGTAAACCATTTGGAGGGAGGATTTAGCTGCAACCCCCGGACTCCCTCGACTCGACCAAATTGGTTGGACCATGTCGCCAGTTTGTTGCAACCACATCGATATCCCTCCAGCAATCTCTCCTTATTTTAATCACTCAAATCCATCCTAACTCATTACAATAATATTAATCATTTTTCTTTCAATTGTTTAAGCTTAAAACATGATCCAAGTGTAGTCCAGATTCACCGTTGTATTATATAATATGAATCACGTTTAGATGAATTTGGAGCATCCGTGATGAGGTGGATATATGGTTTTGATCGGTAATACGGTCAACCTTAATTAACTGATGTGTATTTACAATTAATATTTTATTTTCCATGCTATAATTATTATGATTATTGATCCTGCCCTATCTTAGGCACCGTACGGACAGCCAACGTAGCAAACGGCCTTGCCAGCTTCAGGGTCCACGTCATTGTACGGGCAGCCAACTCGACAAACATCCTGGCCGGGCCCAGGGTCTCCGCCGGCCGGTTGGACTCAAGACGGTCGGTTAGAATAAATATAGCGGTTCATTCGGCCGGTAAAACCCGGCCGGCCACATTAAGGCTTACACGCCTCGTCTATTCGGGTATTTCCGCCCGGCCACATTAGGGCTTACGCGTCTCGTTCATCCGAGTGCATCCGCCCGACAGTCCTTTACACCCATGCTTGATATCCATCCGGGCGTGCCGTCCCGGTGCCCACCCGGGCACTCTCTCGGAACCACCCTGGGGTAAAGACAAAATACACCTGCACCAGCTGCAGATAACAGGCTGTCACCACTCGTGTGAACTGACACTCCCTGGCATGCCGCCCTGTCGCGCCGTTGGTGCCAGGCGGCGCCGATCGGAGACTTACAGAAACCTGTCTTTGTCCTCACATAAGACAAGTAGTGTACGACAAGGAATGTTGGCTACAAATCGACATAATCATGCAATATTCCCCGACCAGGTCAGAGAATCCTGACACAGGTCAGACTTGGTCCTTTTCCCCGGCTATATAAGCCCCTCCCCTCCTCATTATCAGGTACGCGCGAAGCCCCTCATCTACAGTGCTCCATTATTTTTCCTATTCATCGGAGTACTGACTTGACCGTCGGAGGGCCTTGCCGGGACGTTTCCCGGCTAGGTTGCTAACGGTCATCTTCCCCAGCAGGTCTACTTCCATCCGGTCGGAGATTCACCAGGCGACATCTACTTACGTCCGGTCAAAGGACACCCCCCACTCGCTGAGTCATTCTAAGCGAGGGCATCCAGTCAGCATCCACGTCATTCATCCCTACACCGTCATCCGGTTGCGGCCCCACTCCGCTTGGCGACAGGATCAAATTTGGCGCTAGAAGAAGGGCACCGTTTCTTGATTGAGAGTGAAAGATGGAAAACCCCAACCATTGACGGTTACTCTTACGCCGGAAGAATATGAAATGCTGATGGCTGCCCGGACGCAGAAGGCACAACAATCGCATCCGCCGACCGGCAGTCAAGGGGCCCGGCCCCCTGGACCCTCTATACGGGGAAACTCAGAAGGTATGGCCGCTCAGCCCAACCCCTTCATTCCTAATTTTCCCCGAGCACTTTTTCGGAACGAGGCCCACTCGGCCCCGACCGAAGCTTCAGCGTCCAGCCTGGCGCATCAGGCGCGCCCAGATAAAGGGAAAGGTTTAGCCGACACCGCCGCGGCCTATTCGACTCACAGCCCTTTCTCTTCGCAAATTCTTGGGGACCCCGTTCCCAAGCATCTACGATTCTTCACCATGCCTGAGTACTCGGGGGCCAATGACCCCGAGGAACACGTCATGAAATTTGAGAGCGCCGCCCTGCTGCACCAATACCCGGAGGGCGTCAAATGCCGCGCTTTCCTGACAACCCTCTCCGGGCAGGCTCAACGATGGTTCGATGGACTCCCGGGCGGATCAGTCGGGAGTTTCGCAGAAGTGAAGCGGCTGTTTCTGCAACATTTTGCAAGCAGTCGGAGGCATCATAAGACCAGCCTCAATTTGTTCACTCTGAAGCAAGGTCCGAAAGAATCACTCCGGGTCTACATCAAGAGGTTTAATGGAGTAGCTATAGAAGTGCCCAATACCACGACAGAAATTGGTCACTGCCTTCTCGCAGGGGCTCCAAGAGGGTGACTTCTTCCGATCCCTGATCAGGAAGCCACCGAAGGATTTCGACAGCCTGCTCGGGAAGGCTGTTAAGTATATCAATGTAGAGGAAGCGCAAGCCGCCCGGAGGAAGGAAGTTACAGTTAGCCCACAACCCGCATCTCCTCAACACAACAGATCACCAGGAGGACCGATTCGCAGTCCCCGACCGGCCGATCGGCCGGGAATGAGACCCCAACAAGTGCAGGTGGCGCAGGGGAATTGGCCCAACAGATGGACACCGTATTGTGCGTTTCACCAGTGCAATACGCACAACACTGAAGACTGCCGAGCGGGCGGCAGAGCAAGGACCCCACTCGGCAAGGGCCAGGGACGGCAAACGCCTCAAGGGCGAGGTCGCGGTCAGGGAGCCATGGCCCAACAAGGACAAAGCCGGGATACTCCCGCCGCCCGGCAATTATTTCCTCAGTACGACCAGGAAGAGGCGGAAGACCTCGATGAAGACCAGGCAAATCACCAGAACGCTGTCCGAGGAGGCGTCAATGTGATCTCCGGTGGGCTTACCGGAGGCGATTCCAACAGAGCCAGAAAGACGCAGGTGCGCCGACTGGAAATTCACCAAGTCGGAGTCAGCACCTCTCAAGCTCAAGGGCCCCAAATCAGCTGGGGGCCGCAGGATTTACAAGGATTGGAGGTGCCACACGACGACCCGCTGGTCATCACGGCTGTCATCGCCAATTACGAAGTCCACCGCACCATTGTGGACACCGGCAGCTCAGTAAACATTTTATATAAACGAGCTTTCGATCAACTGCAAATTGAATTATCGCAGCTGGAGTTGGTGGCTACTCCCCTGTTCGAATTCACGGGGAACGAAGTACAGCCGATCGGACAAATACGGCTGGCCATCTCCCTTGGAGAGGGGCCACTCAAGAGAACCCGGTGGACCACGTTTTTGATCGTTGATGCGCCAGCTGCCTACAACGCAATACTCGGCCGACCGGCTCTCAACGAATTTAAAGCGGTAGTCTCCACCTACTACCTCAAGTTGAAGTTTCCGGTCGGCGACAAGGTCAGCGAGGTGAAAGGTAACCAGATTGTTGCCCGGCGCTGCTATGCTGATGATGTCCGCTCGGGAGGCCAGAAGGCAAGGCGGACAGATAGCAGCTGCAACATGGTGCAGGCATCCCCTTGGGCGGAACTGCGGGAGGACAAGGAAGAGGTACAACATCTGCCCGATCGGGATGAGTCCAAAATACAAATTGCTGCAGGACTTCCCGAGGAGCTGAAGCAATCGCTGATCGACTCCCTCGTCCGGAATCAGGATGTGTTCGCCTGGTCGGCGAAAGATTTGAAGGGGGTCCGACCGGAAGTCGCGGAACACCAGCTCCATGTTTACTCGGTTGCGCGGCCAGTAAAGCAACGGAAAAGGGATCACAGCGCCGCGCAGAATCAAGTCATCCGGGCGGAGGTGGAGAGACTGCTGGAGGCAGGACATATTCGGGAGGTCCAGTTCCCGGCCTGGCTGGCCAATGTGGTGCTAGTGGCCAAACCCAATGATAAGTGGCGGGTCTGCATTGATTTCCGGGACCTTAATCGCGCGTGTCCAAAAGATTGCTACCCACTCCCTCGGATCGATCAAATGGTGGACTCGACGGCCGGCAGCGAATTCATATCAATGTTGGATGCGTACCAGGGATACCACCAAGTCCCACTGGTTGCTGCCGACCAGGAGAAGGTCAGCTTTGTCACGGCTGACGGCACCTACTGCTATACCGTCATGCCGTTCGGCCTCAAGAATGCGGCCTCAAGAATGATATTCTAACTTAATTAGTCATGCATGATACCATGTCACACTTTCTTTCTCAAAAACTCGTAAGAAAATACTTATTGAAACTTGCCTCGCCCAACTCAGCTTACGGGTATCAGTCGACTGGTACTGTACCAGTCGACTGATAGGCCTGAAATCTGAAAATTCAGGTTTCGAAACTTATTTCAAAAGCCCACCAAACACATACTTTTGAGTCATACAAAGTCATGACACCATTTCTATACTCTATACTAGTCTTCTAAACAATTTAGACAATCAAAACGAATTCATAAACTCGAAATTAGGACTTTTGCGAGATATAGCAAGTTATGAAAAACTATTTAAACTTTAGGCTAGAGTTTGTACCAAACTTAACTTCTAACCATTTAAACTCATCATGCAAGATTCTATAACATTGCTAAAACATCATGAAATGAGAAAGCGACTTTTCTAAGCATAATTGAGCAATAAAACTTGATATAAAAGAGAAACTAGTCCTATCTTGGCACATGCATTTATAACTCCAATAAAGTATCGATATCTCAAACTACTCACACTTCTACTCATCCAATGCAATCATAAGGATATGTATGCTAAATGAAATGGCATGGAATCTTTATTCTACGAAATTGAGCGTGTAAAACTATCCAAAGCTTAAAAGTTCGCTAAACTCCATAAAGCAATAACTTGGAATTTGAATAAACTAAAACATTGCAATTCAAATAACTAAATTGTCTCGTCTTAAGGATCTCTCCAAAATCAGCCACCACACACACTTGCTCAGCACCGCCTCGTCGCCTTCCTTCAGAATTGCTTGCCTTTACCTTTATCTGCAGTAAGAGGAAAATACAACTAGTAAGCAAAAAGCTTAGTAAGTACTATCTAGCTCACAAAATCTCGAAATGTGCGAACATGCTTCTTGAACAATATGAAAATCACATGAGATACTTATATGCTTGAAAGAAAACTGAACTAAACATGTATAACTCAAAACATGCATACTCAAGCATTAATAAATCTCAACTTGCTTTTCTTGGCTCAACTTGAAACTTTAGCTATTCTTTAACTTTTTGAAAACTCTTTAAACTTTGGAAACTTTGCTAAAGCATATACTTGAAAATAATAATCACTTGGATCCACTGAAGACGTAAGTACCATCTCATATGCGCGTTCCCTAAAAGGTTGGGGTAGCGAGCCACCAATCCTAATAGAGCAGACCTTGGTCTACCAGGGCCAAGACCTTGGAATTGGACACCTGGATTTCTTTAACGACGCCCTTGGACGCCGGGTACTGATCTTAGAAAATAAAATAGCTTTTCTTTCTTTTCTTTCTTATCTGTAAATGCCTTGGCATTTTCTCGAGCACCTTGCGTGCTAAAATCCCTAAGTCTTGATTTTTGGAGATTTCTTAAGGCCTTGGCCTTTTCTTTTCTTATCTTTATCTTCTCTTTTCTTTTCTCATAACTTTCTTAGCCCCTAATCTCATATAGGGTGCTTAATCAAACTTATACAAGCATATAATGAACTAAGATCACATGAAAAATCTCAAACTAAAGGTAAATGTCTCTTTTAAAACTTTTAAAGGAAATTCTTGCGGAAAAACCGCCTCTTACTGCAGGTGAGCAGTACTTACATTGATATCTTGGACTTACAACCAAGATTGACGTCTAGGGCTCGGAAGAAGATTGAGATCTCGGAGAATTCTTCGCGCCTACGTGTTCCTCTCGTCGCGGGGATCCCGAATATAGGAATATCTCTCGGAGGAGAGCCTTGACCGGCCCTCTAGGCCTTGGTGTGGTGTCGCCCAAGAGAGGAGAGGGGAAAGGAGTCGGCGCAAGGTGTTGGGCGAGGGAGAGAAAGGGTTTAGGTTGAGAGAAAATAAAATTTCTCTCTTTAATTATCTATTTATACTTATGGGGCGAATTTACCTAACTATACCTTATCTATTGTTTCGCCCAATTTATTTCAACAAAATCAACCAGCCTAGCTGGTCGCGCTCGCGCCTGATCTTGTGGTGTTCGCGGGTTCGAACCCCTTGCTGCCCTTAAACGTTTTTCCTTTTTTAAAAATACTAAACGGACTCGGAAAATTCCATAAAAATATTCTAAAAATTCCTAAAAATATCTAGAATATTTCTAAATCATTTTTAAATAATTCTAAGGACTTTAAGAACTAAAAATGAGAATTTTGGGGCGTTACAATCCCCCATACCTTATAAAAAGTTCGTCCTCGAACTTAGAATAATTCTGGATATCTTTCTCTTATGCTGTCCTCACGTTCCCAAGTAGCCTCTTCATGCTTTTGATTCTGCCAGATGACCTTCACTAGTGGCACTTCTTTATTTCTTAATCTTTTAACTGCTTTGTCCACTATCTGTGTCGGTCTACTCTCATAGCTAAGATCTTCTTGGATCTGTACTGACTGAGGCTGAATCACTTGGCTAGGGTCGTGAATACACTTCTTTAGCATGGAGACATGAAATGTACTGTGGATAGCTGACATATCCTCTGGTAAGTCCAACTCATATGCTACCTTACCAACCCTCTTTATGATCTTGTAGGGTCCTATGTAGCGAGGACTTAGCTTACCCTTTTTACCAAATCTCATCACTCCCTTCATAGGAGCGACCTTGAGAAATACTGAATCTCCAACTTGGAATTCCAGTGGCCTACGGCGGGTGTCAGCATAACTTTCCTGTCTACTCTGGGCAGTCTCAATCCTCTGGCGGATCGTCTGGATAGCCTGAGTGGTCTTATCTATAAGCTCAGTCTGGCTGCCTAGTCCTGACTCCATCTCTTTCTTCTCACCAGCTTCTTGCCAACATATGGGTGATCTACATTTCCTGCCATATAATGCCTCATAAGGTGCCATCCTGATGGTGGCCTGATAGCTATTGTTGTAGGCAAACTCAGCTAAGCACAGAAATTTGCACCAACTGCCTTTAAAGTCCAACGCACAAGCCCTGAGCATGTCTTCTAAAATCTGATTTACTCTCTCTGTTTGTCCATCTGTCTGGGGATGGAAAGCTGTGCTGAACTGAAGTCTGGTGCCTAGGGCGTCCTGACACACCTCCAAAAATGGGAGATGAACCGCCCATCTCTGTCAGAAACGATCGACTTCGGAACTCCGTGAAGCTGATTACTTCTTTCACGTACAGCTGTGCTAACTGCTCTACCGAATGCGATAACTTGATGGCTAGGAATGGGCAGACTTGGTCAATCTGTCCACTATCACCCCAAATTGCATCGTGTCCATGGGTGGTTCTTGGAAGACCTGTGATAAAGTCCATGGATATTTCTTCCCACTTCCACTCTGGAATGGGAAGTGGCTGTAGAACTCCTCCTGGTCTCTGGTGTCTGCTTTGACCCTCGGCAGGTCAAGCAGGTACTGATATATCTGGCCACGTCTCGCTTGAGTCCAGACCACCAGAATCTTTTCTTTAAATCTTGATACATCTTGGTAGAACCAGGATGCATAGAGTAGGGTACTGTGGGCCTCTTCTAGAATATTCTTTCTTAGTTCCTCATCATTGGGGACGCAAAGGCGGTCTCCAAGATAGAGGATGCCACTATATGATATTCGAAACTCTGAATTTTCTGCCTCTTGAATCTCCTGCTTGATCTTCTGGATCTCTGGGTCTTGACTTTGCTTTCTTTGTATATCCACAAGCAGGGTTAACTCTAGAGTCAATGCAGAAAGTTGCCCAATTATAACCTCGACTCCAAAATCTTTTATTTCTTTCCGAAGTGGTGGAGACAGTGATGATAAGGACATCAGTGCTGCACAGGGTTTTCTGCTCAGTGCATCTGCCACTTTATTAGCTTTACCTGGGTGGTAGAGGATTTCACAGTCATAATCTTTGACCAACTCTAGCCACCTGCGCTGCCTCATATTCAAGTCCTTCTGAGTGAAGAAGTACTTCAAACTTTGATGGTCTGTGAAGATTCTGCACTGCACTCCATACAGGTAGTGTCTCCAGAGCTTCAGTGCAAAGACCACAGCTGCTAGCTCAAGGTCGTGAGTAGGGTAATTCTTCTCATAGTCCTTGAGCTGTCTGGAGGCATATGCTATTACTTTACCGTCTTGCATGAGGACAGCTCCAAGGCCCATCTTGGATGCATCACTGTAGATGTCAAAGGCCTTGTCACTCTCTGGAACAGTCAGGATGGGAGCACTAGTCAATCTTTTCTTCAGTCTAGAAAACTGTGCTCGCATTTATCTGACCATTCAAACTTCTTGTTCTTTCTGGTCAAGGCTGTGAGTGGAGAGGCTATTCTGGAAAAGTCCTCCACAAATTTTCTGTAATATCCTGCCAGGCCTAAGAAGCTTCTGATTTCACTGGCATTCTTGGGTCTACACCAGTTGCTGACTGCTTCTATCTTGGCTGGATCAACTTGAATGCCTTCTTTGGATACAATGTGACCTAGGAAGGTCACCTGATCTAGCCAAAACTCACACTTTGAGAATTTGGCG
>JAGFNQ010002893.1:134244-197342 GCA_024364735.1 Boesenbergia rotunda | reverse complement strand
AAGGACGATGAGCTGATGGGTGCGGACTTTGAGGCATGCGTGAAGGATGACATGGAGGCAAGCTGGAGGCTTGCGTGCATCCAAGGGACGGGAGCCAAAGATGAAGAGGGCGCGAAGGCAATAGTCGAGGCTGCGGACGAGGAGTCAGTCGAGTCGTGAGGGTACGAGTGCTGTGTGATTGTACTCGGGAAATCCTAGGGTTTGAGTGCGGAGCGAAATGTACTCAGGAAGGGTAAACTTAGGTGGGTGAGTAGACCAATCGACTGGCCTGTGGGCAGTCGACTGATGGAACTCACAGAAGGGTTTCAGCTTGGGACCAGTCGATTTCTCCCAGAGCAGTCGACTGGTAGATAGCTGATGAGTTGGCTGAGAATTTGAACGTTGGGGTGCAACGGTCGAATTTCAGTGGCACCAGTCGACTGTCCTGGGAGCAGTCGACTGGTGGCGAGGGTTTCAGCTCGAGTCCTATTTAAAGAGGACGTCATGGTGGTTGAGATTCTTGACGAATCTTGTCTTGGTTAAAGGCAAGATAGTAGTCTTTGTGCTCGGTGCTTTGTTTGGATTTGTGGCGAGGTTTCTCCACCCACAAGGAGCAACGAGAGCTAGCCGGAGGTTATCCTGGGATTGATGCACCGACGGATTCTTGGATTAGTCACCCGTCCGGGGTGGATACCAAGTAAACCTGGTTTGTTAGCATTGTTCTCTATTATTAGTTTATTTTTATTTGTATTTCCGCTGCGCTAACATCTTGTAGAGAAAACGATGAAAAAGTGCTATTCACCCCCCTCTAGCAACGTCTTCGATCTATCATAAACTTTTTCGGAAAAAATCAGAACACAACAGAAGAATTAAAAAGCTCAACGCTAACACATTTCTTTTTTACTTGGTTCGGAGTCTTTGACGACTCTTACTCCAAGGCCCATGGTCCTTGACCGTTTTCATTGGGCAATTATATAAGTCGAAAGATTATTACAAAAATTGTAAGTTGTGTACAGAATTTGAACAACAAATAAACTATACCGACAACACTAAAAGGATCATAGAATGTCTTAGGCGGCATGTCGTCGTTTGCGGCGTAGAAGAACTCAAGCACGGAAGAATTCTTAAGAGCGTTGGCGTGCTTGAGTTGCAAGAAGGCTTCTTTTTGTTGAATGGGATAGATTCCGGAAAGCAAGGGGCGAAGCCCCTTTTATATAGGGTTCTCGGGCGCCTGTGTCTTATAGGGCGCCTGAGGCTTATAAGGCGCCTGACACGTGTCGCGAATCCGGCGCGTCCTTATCCGCAGACTTGGCCAAACTCCTATCTTCTATTCTTGGGCGCCTGGGACTCCTGGGGCGCCTGATGGCTCACGGGCGCCTGAGTTGCTGACGTGGCAACCTGCCAACTCAGCCAAACTCACCCGCTGCAACAAGCCATCTAGGGCGCCTAATAGTTCAGGCGCCTGACTCTTCTCAAGCGCCTGGGATGCAGTGGTAATGGCCTCTTCACTCCTGCAACTAGGGTTAGTCCATGAACAATATATAATGTAAATAATTGAAATAACTCATAGCCGGAGCTATCTTGGTTCTGACATTGGATTTTCCAATGAAACCCTAGGTCGAACCGACGCCTACTGTTCCCTCTTCCGGGGAACGCATCCTCACCTACTCCTTTCAGGAGAAGTTACCTTTTTCCAACTTCTCTAGAGTGAAGTAGGTGAGGATGCGTCTTGGTTCTGACTTTGGATTTTCCTCTTCCGAAGTTGTCTTGGTTCTGACTTTGGATTTCCTACTTCACTAGAGTGAAGTAGGAGAGGATGCGTTCCTCGGAAGAGGAAATAGTAGGCGTCGGTCCGACCTAGGGTTTCAATTGAAATTTGAGCTCAGGATCGGACAACACTGGCTATCTTACATGTATTTTCTTTACGAATTATTGTTTCATGGGCTAATCCTGTGTTATAGCTAAGCGTTCAGAGACATGCAACAACTTAGGCGCCCGAGAGGACTCAGGTGCCCGAAAACATAGACGCCTAAGAACACAGGCACCTGAGAGTCTCAGGCACCCGTATACACGTGACTCAACCTAGGTGAGTCTGAGTTGGCATACGTTAGATGGAGTCGCCACATTAGCATCACAAGCTCCCCAAAAGCTGTTAGGTGTTGGATCGAGAAACACGATAGAGGGGGGGTGAATATCGTGAAAACTTTTTCGGATAAGACTTAAGAGAAAATACGCAGCGGAATTAAAAACAAACACGAGGAACACAAGTATTTTTTACTTGGTTCGGAGTCACGGTCGGCTCTTACTCCAAAGCCCACGGTGTTAGTGATATAAGAAAAGTGTCCTAAGGCAATCGCCTTATGATTGTAATCATTTATTTTAATAAATGAATATTCACTATTTGAGTATACATGTTTATGTATTTGATTGAGATCTTAAACTCATTTACTGAATGTCCGCAATACAATTCACAGCATGAGAGAATTTGTGATGAATTCACAACTAGTGATTATCTTTACATGTGCAATTGTGAAGTATTAAAATTGTCCCTAGTCGATGAATTGATAAATACGGACACTATCAATTCTGTTGAGACTAGCATGGGTTATTCTATAATCAGCTGATTCTCACTGGCTGGTGACATTGGGATGTCCAGACATAAACATGAATGCTATAGAAAGGGAACTAGTTCATTGGAGTGACTAGCTGTAAAACTTCATATGGTAGTCTATATATAGATATGTCGATGAAGTTCTTACTGCAGCATAAGTGCGATGTTCCTTTGACTTGCGGTGTTCAAGTCATCTTGGTCATGGAGACTTATACTTTGACATCTTAAGCAAGCATCTCCAAGGAGGTGTGGACCTAGGATGATTGGGTATAAGCCGAAGTGCCCGAAGATGTTTGAACAGCCTACAAAGGATTCACCACTCCTTGCGAGGAGATGTATACCCAAGGCCTATCGTCGGATTATTACTCGGAGCCTCTGGCCAGAGCATGACATGTTCAGAGTATGAATCTCTTAAATACATGAGAGTAATTAGAATCCGTAAGACGAGAAAACATTACTTGGGCTAGGTGTGACGTAGTCAGCCTAGTGGGGACTGACACATATAGACCATGTCCTGAACCAAGTGGGTATAAGATGGTGAAGGGAATGGGGCACGATTCATTATAGCTGCTGAAGGATTTCAGAATTGTTTCTGAGGTCAACCGTTGATCTTTCGATTAATTGGGGATCATGATGTACTACTAGGTGTCACTCATGATCGTTCTATTATTGGTTAATTATAGACGGCCAACATAAATCGAAAGTCTATTTAGTCACACGCACTACGAGTAATCCGAGGGATTTAAAACGAGTTGAAAATTGGATTTTCCAATCAAGAGAGATTAGGTTTGGTTAAGCCAAACGATAAGTCAAATCTGAATTTTTCAGAGACGCATCGGAAGCGTAAAATGGCTAAGTCTTTTGAAGACTTAATAGATGAATTAAATGAGTTTAATTCATTGGGGCGTGGCTTGGATGGGCAGGCCAAAGAGGGTCTCCACCCTTTTTGCTTGGCCGGCCACAACAAAGGGAGAGAACCAAATTGTTTGGTTCAATTTATAAAATAAACCAAATGTGGTTTGTTTTATAAAATTATGGATGATATAAATTTTTATATAATAAACCAAGGTTTGGTTTATTTTTCATGGAAATTAAAATGAACCATGGATTGGTTTATTTTAGTTTATAAAATCAATCATGGATTGGTTTATTTTAGTTTATAAAATCAATCATGGATTGATTTATCATGATAAAAAAATTTATTTTTCATGGAAATTAAAATGAACCATGGATTGGTTTATTTTATTTTATAAAATCAATCATGGATTGATTTTCCATGATAAGAAAATTTATATGATAAATTTCTTATGAAAATTTATTCCATAAGAAAAAAGGAGACTTGGTTGATTTTTATCATGAATTAAAATATGATAAATCTTGGCATGATGGAATAAGTCATAGAAAATTTATATGATAAATTTCTTATGAAAATTTATTCCATAAGAAAAAAGAGACTTGGCGGTTGAGAGACCACTATATAAAGGACCCAAGGCAAGGCTTGGAAATCAATCGAAGTATTCTTGCCCGAGCTCTCTCCCTCTCCTCCCTTATTCCTCTTGGTCGACTCTCTCCCTCTTCTCCCTTCCTCTTGCCGTGAGCACAAGCAGAAGCACCGAGGCGACGAAGTTCTTCCGTTGGGACGATCTTCCTCTCCGACCATCATCACCTTGGGATTGGGTGCAAGTCATCTTCCTCCTTCTCGCCGGAATTGGGATTCCGGCCAACCTTGGTGGTTAGTCTTCCAACTTCTCTCTTGGTATTCTTGTCGTGTCTTTGGAGGATCTAGTAGTTCTTGTCGACACGAGACTTGTGGCTTTGCGAAGTCATCCCGAAGAAAACTCGGCGTGGACGCGAATAGAGGCGGAGCTTCCAAGGGACGCTTACGGTTGGATCTCGTCCCTTCCTTCGAGTTACGGGAGGTAATACGTAAATTAGTTTACGTTTCTGCAAAATTTTAAATATATGATCATGTCTACACAAGATAAGGATGTATGCTTAGATGTGTGGTTAAATAATTTGAGAAATTATTTATGTTAAACCTTCCGCTGCACGTAATTAATTTTAAAATTACGAACCCGCATCCATGTCAACATGCACCCAGTCCCAACAGTGGTATTAGAGCCAGTTAGTGTTCGACATAATCATATAATTGTTTTGCGGAAAACTTTGTCATGATCTCAATTTTGGAAAGTTTTCCAATTATGGAAACTTTCTAATTATGGTAAATTTCGATTTAGGAATTTCAAAGTTTGGAAATCCTCATGAAATTTTGCAAACTTTTGAAATATCCCTGTTTCTGAAATTTTATGGTAATTGTCAAAGCTTTCCATTTTTGGAAACTTTCCAATTTTGGAAATTTTCTATTTTGAAAATTTTCTAATTTTGGAAATACGTAAGTTTTCTTTATACCAGAAACTTACAATTATTCTGAAAACCTTTTATTTTTGGAAACTTTCCATTTATGGAAAGCTCGTAAGTTTGGGCACTTTCTTATCATGAAAGTCTAGACATTTTATGGAAACATTAATTGATAATTAAATTCAAATTGGTTTTTAAATTATTAACAAAATTCTTTACTTTGGGAAGTGCCTCGGGGAGCCACCCAAATTAAAGTTAGTTGTTGTAATTTAATTTTCTATTTTGAATATGAATTGTTAAAATTAATTTGGGTAGGCCTCGGGGAGCCATCCAAATTACATTATTAACAAGTTCTTTAATTGTCAAGTTTAATTTGGTTATGCCTCGGGGAGCAGGCCAAATTAGATTTACAACAAATTTCTTTTCTTTGGGGAGTGCCTCGGGGAGCCACCCAAAGTAAATAATTTGTTGTAATTAATTATCCATAAATAAAATATGTGATCAAATCTTGGAAATTTTTGAGGTGATTCTCAAACGATAATTTCCTTATTTGATTTATGAGGTAATGCTCTTACATATTGTTGTCTCCAAAATTAATTAGAAAAAATTGTTTCCTATAGAGTTTATTTCCTTAAATAAGATTTTCATGAAAATAATATATTGTTGAATTAAGGGAATCTGTCTCTTAATTTAATAAGATTTGATTTAGAGAAATCAAAGTCTTAAACATATTATTTCCGAAATTGATTATGACAATTTAGGAAATTATTTCCCAAAACAATTCCTTGAATAATGTATGAAATTAGAATTAGGAAATCCGGTTCCTAATTCAATTAATGAGACTTGACAAATTAAGTCACATACATACTTTATTAAGGAAATCGTTAGAACATGACATAATTATATGTCATGAATGTGCTTAAAAGGAAAAGGATGAGACCCAAAAACCCTTAAAAATATTTAGGCCAACACCTTCCATTAATATGGTTAGAACCGGAGTTTTGTTTCTCGTTTGGGTTGATGGACACATTCATGCCCGGCTTGAACCTCAACATATTCAAACCATGGAATTAGTTTATGATTAATATAGTTGGAGTCAGAGGTCAATCCTTAGTTTTGGTTGTTGGACACATCCAAGCCTGACTAGACGGTTGAATGAGCTCCAACCATATTAAAACCATTTCTTGATTAATGGGTCAACCTTAATCTTGGAGCATCGATTTGTTGTGCCACAGCCAAGGTCGATGTAAAGAGAGGTGCAGTTGGGTGCTATGTATATTGTTGCATACTTGTTAATGAGTTAACAACCTAATGATTTATGCAAACATTCAATTAGTTGATAGCATAATGTGATAGTTACATATGTGTAATATGTAATCGGTATAATTACCTACCTTTATAGCTAAGAATAACTTGATGGACTACAGCCATGGTTGTTCTTATCTATGGTTGGATATCAACCTATTTGGAGATGTTCCTACGATCTCCCGAATTGATAAATAGGGTTATTCAATTTGAAAAATAAATAGGATTTAATTAATGTATATTGATGAATTCTTTATCATTCTCATCACATAACCTCAATTTGTATTTCTAGGATAATCACCTGATCATGTCTTCTCTGAATTTGTGTTCCATTTTGGACACCAATAAGTTAACTAAGGCCAAAAGGATTGAAAAGACACCAAAAGGCACTTGCCATCACTGCGACAAGGAGGGCCACTAGCGAAAAAACTGCAAGGTTTATCTTGAATCCTTAAAGAAGAAGGCATCCGATGCCCCATCCTCTTCAGGCATCTTCGTTGTTGAATGTCACTCTATTTCCTTGTACACCTGGGTACTTGATATTGGGTGTAGCTCACATATATGTAATGACATACACGGGCTAAGGAATAGAAGAAGACTCGTCAAGGGAGAAGCGAATTTGCGAGTTGGAAATGGAGCAAAGATTGCTGTTATTGCCATCGGAACATATTTGCTAAAGCTCGCTACTGGACTTGTCTTAGAATTGGATAATTATTATTTTGTTCCTTCGTTAATAAAAAACATTGTATCTATTTCATGCTTGAATGAAAAGGGTTACCATTTAACTTTTAGTAACAATTGCTGTTACATAACTTTAAATGGTGTTCTTTATGGGACCGGAACTTTATGTAATGGTATCTACACATTAGATTTATCGGGTGACGTTTTCAATATCGAAGTTAGCAACAAACGTGCTCGAATAGATAATCAAATAGACTCCTATACGTGGCATTGTCGTCTTGGCTATGTAAGCAAGAAACGCATGACCAAATTACACCGATGTGGAATTCTGGAATCATTTGAACCCGGTTCATTTGATACATGCGAATCATGCTTAAAAGGCAAGATGACCAAATTACCCTTTTCCGGAAAAGGTAAACCAATGGGAGAATTGCTTGGTCTAATACATATTGATGTATGTGGACCAATGTCAACTCTTGCACAAGGAGGCTATAGCTACTTCATTACCTTTATCGATGATCACTCACGATTCGGGTATGTGTTCTTAATGAAACACAAATCTGAAGCTTTTGAGAAATTTAAAGAGTTCAGAAGTGAAGTAGAGAAACAACTTGGCATAAGTATTAAGATACTTCGATCCGATCGGGGTGGTGAATACTTAAGTCAAGAGTTTCAAGATTATCTTATGGACAATGGGATATTGTCTCAATGGACTCCGCCATATACACCATATCATAATGGTGTATCTGAGAGGCGTAACCGAACCTTGATGGACATGGTTAGATCTATGATGAATCATGCAACTCTTCCAAGATCCTTTTGGGCCATGCGCTTAAGACAGCTGTTTACTTGCTAAACAGAGTCCCGACCAAGGTAGTCTCTACTACTCCATATGAGACGTGGAATAGTAAGAAACCTCATTTATCTCACCTAAAGATATGGGGTTGTCCTGCTTATGTAAAGCGGACTGTATCAGACAAATTGGATGCTAAGTCTGATAAATGTCTATTTATTGGATACCCTAAGGAAACGAAGGGTTACCAATTCTATCATCCCTTGGAACAAAAGGTGTTTATTTCAAGGCATGCTGTATTTCTAGAAAAAGAATTTCTTTTACAAGAAAATAGTGGGAGTAGCATTGAACTTGAAGAAGTTCAAGAAACTCCAATAGACATTACAGAGACACCTAGTATAGACCCACAACCAATAACTCATAATGATGAGCTATCAGTTGAACCTAAAACGACACCACTTCTTCGTAGGTCTGATAGGACACGTAATATTCCAGAGAGATACGGATTTCTCATAAGTGAATCAAACGACATGTTACTCATTAACAATGACGAACCTATCAGTTATGAAGATGTTCTGAAAAATTCAGAAAGGGATAAGTGGCTTAAAGCCATGAAGTCGGAAATGAAGTATGGGACTTGGTTAACCCACTTGAAGGGATTAAGCCCATAGGGTGCAAGTGGGTTTTCAAGATGAAAATTGACATGGAAGGTAATGTTGTTACCTTTAAGGCTAGATTAGTGGCAAAAGGATATCGTCAGAAACAAGGAATTGATTATGACGAAACCAATTCGCCAATAGCTATGCTTAAATCCATTCGGATGCTCTTGGCCATAGCAGCTCATTATGATTATGAGATATGACAAATGGATGTGAAAACAGTTTTCCTTAATGGAAACCTGCTTGAGGATATATACATGATACAACCTGAAGGTTTCACATCGGTTAATAAAACCAAAGTATGCAAGCTTCGACGATCCATATATGGACTAAAGCAAACATCCAGGAGCTGGAACATCCATTTTGATGAGACAATCAAAGAGTTTGATTTCTCACAAAATCCTAACAAACCTTGTGTGTACAAGAAGGTTAGTGGGAGTGCAGTCGCATTCCTAGTGTTATATGTCGATGACATATTATTTATAGGAAATGATATATCAGTCTTACAGTCAGTTAAAATTTGGTTGTCCAAATCTTTCTCCATGAAAGACCTGGGAGAAGCAACCTATATCTTTGGGATTAGAATCTATAGAGATAGATCAAAACGGTTGCTTGGTCTTTCGCAGTCTACATATATAGACCGAGTGCTAGAAAGGTTTAGCATGTCGGAATCCAAGAAAGGTTACCTTCCCATCAGGCATGGGATCAACCTTTCAAAGTCTATGTGTCCGCGCACAGAAGACGAGAAGATTTGCATGAATAAGATTCCTTATGCATCCGCCATAGGATCTATCATGTATGCTATGTTATGTACTAGGCCCGATGTATCGTATACTCTGAGCGTCACAAGCAGATACCAGTCTGATCCAGGAATGGATCATTGGGCGGCTGTCAAGACAATCCTTAAGTACTTAAGAAGAACTAAGGATGTGTTCCTAATATATGGAGAAGGTGATATGGTAATACGTGGGTATACAGATGCCAGTTTTCAGACAGATAAGGATGACTCTAAATCTCAGTCTGAATACGTATTTATTTTGAATGGAGGCGTAATAAGTTGGAAGAGTTCCAAGCAAGACACCGTAGCGGATTCTACCACGGAAGCGGAACATATTGCAGCTTCGGAAGCAGCAAAGGAAGCAGTCTGGATCAAAAAGTTTGTCTCAGAACTTTGTGTGGTTCCAACCATTGATGAAGCAATACCGGTTTATTGCGACAACAATGGAACTATTGCACAAGCAAAGGAACCAAGGTCTCATCAGCGATCCAAACATGTGCTTCACCGCTATCATCTGATCAGAGAGATTATAAGTAGGAATGATATACAAATTGAGAAAATTCCCATTGAAAGGAATTTAGCCGATCCTTTAACTAAGGCCTTGCCTCAAAGCAAGTTTGAGGGTCATGTTAGAGCCTGTGGTATTGGATACCGTAGCGATTGACATTAGGCCAAGTGGGAGTTTGTTAGTGATATAAGAAAAGTGTCCTAAGGCAATCGCCTTATGATTGTAATAATTTATTTTAATAAATAAATATTCACTATTTGAGTATACATGTTTATGTATTTGATTGAGATCTTAAACTCATTTACTGAATGTCTGCAATACAATTCACAGCATGAGAGAATTTGTGATGAATTCACAACTAGTGATTATCTTTACATGTGCAATTGTGAAGTATTGAAATTGTCCCTAGTCGACGAATTGATAAATACGGGCACTATCAATTCTGTTGAGACTAGCATGGGTTATTCTCTAATCAGCTGATTCTCACTGGCTGGTGACATTGGGATGTCCGAAGATAAACATGAATGCTAGTTAAGGGAACTAGTTCATTGGAGTGACTGGCTGTAAAACTTCATATGGTAGTCTATATATAGATATGTCGATGAAGTTCTTACTGCAGCTTAAGTGCGATGTTCCTTTGACTTGCGGTGTTCAAGTCATCGTGGTCATGGAGACTTATACTTTGACATCTTAAGCAAGCAACTCCAAGGAGGTATGGACCTAGGATGATTGGGTATAAGCCGAAGTGCCCGAAGATGTTTGAACAGCCTACAAAGGATTCACCACTCCTTGCGAGGAGATGTATACCCAAGGCCTATCGTCGGATTATTACTCGGAGCCTCTGGCCAGAGCATGACATGTTCAGAGTATGAATATCCGTAAGACGAGAAAACGTTACTTGGGCTAGGTGTGACGTAGTCAGTCTAGTGGGGACTGACACAAATAGACCGTGTCCTGAACCAAGTGGGTGTAAGGTGGTGAAGGGAATGGGGCACGATTCATTATAGCTGCTGAAGGGTTTCAGAATTTTTCTGAGGTCAACCGTTGATCTTTCGATTAATTGGGGATCATGATGTACTACTAGGTGCCACTCATGATCGTTCTATAATTGGTTAATTATAGACGGACAACATAAATCGAAAGCCTATTTAGTTACACGCACTACGAGTAATCCGAGGGATTTAAAACGAGTTGAAAATTGGATTTTCCAATCAAGAGAGATTAGGTTTGCTTGAGCCAAACGATAAGTCAAATCTGAATTTTTCAGAGACGCATCGGAAGCGTAAAATGGCTAAGTCTTTTGAAGACTTAATAGATGAATTAAATGAGTTTAATTCATTGGGGCGTGGCTTGGATGGGCCGGCCAAAGAGGGTCTCCACCCTCTTTGCTTGGCCGGCCACAACAAAGGGAGAGAACCAAATTGTTTGGTTCAATTTATAAAATAAACCAAATGTGGTTTGTTTTATAAAATTATGGATGATATAAATTTTTATATAATAAACCAAGGTTTGGTTTATTTTTCATGAAAATTAAAATGAACCATGGATTAGTTTATTTAGTTTATAAAATCAATCATGGATTGATTTACCATGATAAAGAAATTTATTTTTCATGAAAATTAAAATGAACCATAGATTGGTTTATTTTATTTTATAAAATCAATCATGGATTGATTTTCCATGATAAGAAAATTTATATGATAAATTTCTTATGAAAATTTATTCCATAAGAAAAAAGGAGAATTGGTTGATTTTTATCATGAATTAAAATATGATAAAACTTGGCATGATGGAATAAGTCATAGAAAATTTATATGATAAATTTCTTATGAAAATTTATTCCATAAGAAAAAAGAGACTTGGCGGTTGAGAGACCACTATATAAAGGACCCACGGCAAGGCTTGGAAATCAATCGAAGTATTCTTGCCCGGGCTCTCTCCCTCTCCTCCCTTATTCCTCTTGGCCAGCTCTCTCCCTCTTCTCTCTTCCTCTTGCCGTGAGCACAAGGAGAAGCACCGAGGTGACGAAGTTCTTCCGTTGGGACGATCTTCCTCTCCGGCCATCATCACCTTGGGATTGGGCGCAAGTCATCTTCCTCCTTCTCGCCGGAATTATGATTCCGGCCAACCTTGTTGGTTAGTCTTCCAACTTCTCTCTTGGTATTCTTGTCATGTCTTTGGAGGATCTAGTAGTTTTTGTCGACACGAGACTTGTGGCTTTGCGAAGTCATCCCGAAGAAAACTCGGCGTGGACGCGAATAGAGGCGGAGCTTCCAAGGGACGCTTACGGTTGGATCTCGTCCCTTCCTTCGAGTTACGCGAGGTAATACGTAAATTAGTTTACGTTTCTGCAAAATTTTAAATATATGATCATGTCTACACAAGATAAGGTTGTATGCTTAGATGTGTGGTTAAATAATTTGAGAAATTATTTATGCTAAACATTCCGCTGCACGTAATTAATTTAAAATTACGAACCTGCATCCATGTCAACATGCACCTGGTCCCAACACACGGTCCTTGACCGTTTACTGTGGGCAATTCTATAATAACGCAAAGATTTACAGAATTTGATACAATAGTAGTCCAGTAAATAATCGAATACACTTTTCGTTACCGACGCGAAGTGTGGATCACACTTTGGAGCAGAGGGTCGTCGTCGGCGCTGGAATGTCGAGATCGGAGTTTGCCGGAGCAGAGCGCTTGAACGAAAAGCTTAGAGGCGTTGGAAAATTGTGTTGTTAAAGCCTCGAGGTCGAGCCCCTTTTATAGTGCTCTTGGGGGCGCCTGATTCGCCGAGGTCGCCTGACACGTGCTTTCAGATCGGAGAAACCTCATCCGCAGCACGGTCAACGCTTATCCCTTCAGAATTGGCCTCGGAGCTGACTGGGGCCCCCGGGACCTCCCGGGCACCCAGCTTGACTTGGTATGCTGGCTTCGTGGCTGATTTTACTTCGACTCCTCTTTGACTTTGACCTTGGGCACCCGGGACTTCCCGGGCGCCTAGCCCAGTGTTGTTTCGAAGCGATTCTTGCTTAACTGCTATTTTTCCTTTGACCTTGTGCGCCCGGGACCTCCCGGGTGCCTAGCCCAGCTACTTGCCCCTCTCCTTTGGGGCGTTCTGAGCTGCAGAAACACACTCCTTCGGTCCTTGTATTCAAGGTTAGTTCCAAAACAAACAAGGCAAGAATATTAGTCCATCTTTACAGTCATAGCTGTCTTGGTTCTAACTTCGGGTCTTCCAAATGGAACCCTAGGTCGAACCGACGCCTACTGTTCCCTCGACGGGGAACGCGTCCTCACCTACTCCTCTCAGGAGAATTTACCTTTTGCCAACCGACTCCTCCACTTGGACTTTTGCCCGATCAACGTGACCAGGTCTTCGTGCCCAGTCCTCGACCAGGACTTCGTGCCCACCTTCCGAGCAGGTCTTCGGTGCCCAGTCCCTTGCCAGGACTTCATGCCCAGTCCTTCCGAGCAGGTCTTCGGTGGCCAGCCCTCGGCCGGGTCTTAGTGCCCAATTCCTCGAACCAGGACTTCGGTGCCCAACCCTTGGTCAGGTCTTAGGTGCCTAGCCCTCCGCCAGGACTTAGAGTCCAACCCTTGGTCAGGTCTTAGGTGTCCAGCCCTCGGCCAGGACTTCTTTCCTAGATTAACTAGGACTTTCTTGCACATTTGAATAACTTTATTAGATCACAAATAATACTTAACTTTGAACCCTTTGTCAATATCAAAATAAGGTTCATTATGGTGCTTCCGACACCAACAATCTCCCCCTTTTTGATTTATGGCATCACAATTCAAAGTTAAGTAAAAACTTATAACAGTTAAGAAAAGAAAGTATAGCAATTATGAACAGAATAAATGTAGATTTGAAAAAAAAATCCTTTATTTCTCATACTCACCCTAAAACCCTGAATACTTGTGTTATAAAACACATAACTTTGACCTTTCCTCCCCCTTTGACATATATCAAAAACATACATGGGCGAACAAGGTTTCTAACAGAGAGTTTTGAGTTTTTTTCAGAATAACTTTAAAACCTTTTTAAAAAATACTTCGATTGGATGTTTTGAAAATGCATGAAGCTCTCCCTTAATTACACATTCTCCCCCTGAAACTTTCAATGATATGCAGTTTTTGCATAACTTCTAGGTGCATTACGTTTTTAACTAAGTGTTTTTCAAAATAGAGCAAAGGCATTGCAGAAAAACCAATTTTTTCACTTAGACAGTTTTCCATTTGAAAAGTTTTGCAAGCCTAAATTTTGTTAAAAACTTCTACTTACAAGGCTTTGCAAAAAGAATTCTACAACAAAAAAAACACTTAAGCAAGATTTTGAAGCCAAATTTCCCTTAAAAAGATTCAACTTTGAGAATTAGGAAAAAATTTGTTTACAAAAAAAATTTGCACACGTAGATGAATTTATTTGGAAACACTTCATGCATTTTTGAAAAAGAAAATCTTATGAAATTTCTAGACAAGTTTTTCACCAAAAAACATTACTTAGAAACTTTTGCCAAAATTTTCAAAAAGTTTTTGCTCAGACAAATTTTGTTTACTAAGGAAAATTTTACTTAGGAGAAAAAACATGTACTTAAAAAATACTTTGAAACACTTAGAAATACTTAGAAATTTTTGCTTTACTTTTTGAAAAAGAGATAAAAATTTAAATAAAAGAATTTCCTTTTTCTCTTTCTTTCTCTCCCCCCTTAATGTGAAACTCTTCTCCTTATGTTTTAGACCATATCTAAGATAAACTTTCTTTGAAAAGGGGAAAAAGTTTAAGGAAGAATCTAATTTTTAACTTCACTTTTTCTACTCTCCCCCTTGGCTATATATCAATAATTTTTTTAAAAAAAATATATTTTGAAAGAAATTTGTTTATCAGAGCTTATGAGTCTTGAAAAAATTTGAGCGAAATAATGTCAAGAGTTATAATAATTTCTAAGTAACAAAATTTTGAAAGAATAAAGAATTAATGCTCAAAACCATAATTGGAGTCAAGTGTATATGATAAGCAACAAGAAATATTTAATCAATAAGTTTACTTGTTCTGAATATTTTGAAAAATGCAAAAAAAAATGCAAGTACTTTTAAAAGATATTGACCTTTTTGAAAGATATAAGTATTTTGAAAGATATTATGAATTTGAAAAACATAAGTACTTTTAAAATATTATGAATTTGAAAAACATGAGTACTTTTAAACTATTAAAGAAAATTACTTGACTTATCTTTTTGAAGGTACTTACACATAATGTTTTACTTGCATTGGTTTCTTTTCTAGTCTGACACAATCCTAGGAAACCTTGTTAACTACAAGGACATTTCCCTAAGTGTCATGGAAATTCTCCAACTCAAGTAAATACTATTTCCAAAAAGAATTTTGATAAGTCAAAATGATAGTATTTTGAAAATATATGCAATTACATTTTGAAAAATGTATGAACTTTTGAAGGCACAATATTTTACTTGACTTGGTTTATCTTCCAGTCTAATACAATCCTAGGAAGCCTTGTTAACTACAAGGACATTTCCTTAAGTGTCCTGAAAATTTTTCCAAGCTCAAGAGAAATATTATTTCAAATTGATTCTATAAAAAACATTTTGAAAAAAAATTATAATATTTGAAAGGAAATTACTTGTGTTTTTAGAAGGATTTGAAAATACATGCATGAAAACATATCGCTTTGAAATATTCAATAATTCTTTTAATTTGACCTCCCCCTAAACATGACCCAGTCCTAGGAAGCTTGTTGACCATAAGTACTCTTCCTCTAAGTCTTTAGGGTTTAGTTCAGATTAAAGGAATTATCTAATAATTTCAAAACTGATAATTACCAATAAAAACTTTTTAGAAGTTCTCCTTTTGATTCAGACTCCCCCTAAATTTGACACATCCTAGGAGTCTTTGTAGATTATGAAGTGGACTTCCTCTGTGTCTTTAGGGTTTACCAAAATCAAATGAGACATAGACATAATTTTTGAATGTATTTTGAAACTTCGAAACATATTTTGAAACGAAGGTAATTTGTCAGGCATAGTTTTTGAAAAACATAAGTAATAGTATTTAAAGCACAGTTTTCGAAAACCATTTTAAAAGACAATGATTTTTCAAGCACATTTTTGAAAGAAAATTAAAAAATAAACCACTCCCCCTATACCGTTTGACTCAATCTAATGCCTTAGGGGACTTCAGTGTTATCCATGTTTGACTATGTTTGACCAAGTTTGACTCAGTTGACTATGTTTGAACAATCAATAACTAAATCAAACAAGCCCTAGATTCTATTTAAAACGAGTCTATTGTGATATCTAACATGAAATTCAATATTTTGAAAAAAAATGTTAGAGATGAAAAAGTAGGGTACAGTAAACTGAATTAATTTGAAAAATAGAGATAATTTTGAATAACTTTTGAAAGCACTTTGAGTTTTATTTAAAAGGATAGTGACATATAGTCTTAGGTCCTAGATATCTCACCCAGTTCTACATGATCAAACATGTTAACCTTATGGGTTTTGTGAGATAAGTATTTTAATTTTAAAAAAATGGTTAAGTTTATTAATTTTGAAACATTTTTATGAATCTAAGATTAATTGAACTTTGTGTTAGATTCAAATCTAACAATAGTAAAGTGAATTTGATTTTCAGTAATTGGCTTCCAGGTCTTGGCGAGGCACTAGGCCTTCTTTGGCCGTAGCCTTATTGGATCATCAACCCTTTCCTCGACAAAGCCTTTTATAGAAAATTCATCTTCAAGTTACTTCTTGAAAGATTTTGGTCTAACTAGCTTAGGTCTTGGATCGGTAGCTTCGGCTAGTTCCGCCAAACTAAACAGACCAAGTAGGGTGTACTTGACCTTATTAGAAAGGTTTCCCTAACGTACTATCATCTCACCTCCACCCAATACTATGTTGTTCAAATTTCAATTAAATCACTTTATCCTTAATCTAACCAAACCTAATTCTAAGCAAAAAAAAAAACAAACATGACAAAAAATGATCTAAGTGACATGATAATTGAAATAAAATTCTGGTTTTTTAAAATCAGCATGATTGTGAATTAAGTTTTCTAACGTATTAACCTTAACTAATTTATATGAATTAATCACGTTATTTAAGATAAATATTGGACTTTCAAATATTGAAAACTTACCTTTCCCGATCATTTGTCCAGTACTCTTGTAAAGATCACGAGCTAATCGGACCAGTTTGGGTCGATCTCCTTCATTGTCTTCTGATTCCGAGTCTAAGTCGAACTCGGGTACAGGTTGAAGCTTCTTCTTTGGTGGTTCTCTTGGAGCTTTCCCTACACTAGATGTAACGACCCGGAAAATTTTCTTAATATTTTTCTTAAAATATTGAGCATGTCTAGATAATTTTCCGAAAGACCTAGAGATATTAGTACGAATCTTAGCCTAGAAATCCATGATCTTTCTCATTTAAATTGAGAAACTAAGTACTAATGGGCCTTATAGGGGCTTTTTAGTGCCATGGTTATTGGTAGATTTTGGGCAAAATTTAATATAAATATAAATGGATTTTAATTAGGAATGTTAGCATAATTATGGGGGATTTTTAGTGGAATTTTCAGAAATAAAGGAAAAATAAAATAAAATAAAATAAAATGCACCAAGGATTGAACCTTGGACCTCTTGGACCAACATGCATGCACCAACCAATTCACCTAGCAAGGGAGTGCTATGAGGGAATGAAGTGGATTTTAGTTAAGGCTTGGGAAAGAATGAAGAGTCATCAAGGGAAGAGACACCATGACTCTTCACTTACCCTCCTTAATGTGGCATAAAAGCATAAGAGAAGGAGTTACATTTCTCCTCTCTTCTTCCATCAAGTCAATTGCTCTCCTCTTCTTCTTCCTCCCCTCCTAGCCGAAACCCCAAGCCCCCTTCTCCATTGGGAAAAGTTCACATAAGCCTCCATCTCGAAGATCTAAGGCCCTCTACAAGGATACAAGGGCTAAGGAGAAGTTTAGAGACAAGGAGGTTCTCTTGTTATTTTCTATTCAAAGTTTATAAGCAAGATCAAGAAAGGTAAGACCCCCTCACCTGTGGTATGATAGCTTTCAAGATATTTATCATGATCTAAGTTCTTATTGGCATGATATGTTGGGAAAAATCCATGAATAGGGCTTGTGAAGGTTTCGGCCAAGCATGTTTTGAGGCAAAAAATCATTTTGAAAACTCCTATTATGTTTCCTAATGTTTATTCATGATAAGTTAGCATAAATGTATGATTTTGGAAGTTTTTGTAGCACCCTACAACTCCCTAGGGTTTCAGCCACATCAAGGTAAAAAGGCTAGGGGAAACTCCAACCATTCCAAGCATGATTAGTATATTTCTTATGATGTCTTATGGGTAATAATATATGAAATTTTCTATGGACTTGTTACCCTTCTAGGGTTTCGGCCAACACCAAATTTAGGCCTAGGACTTAGGGTTAAGTCGTATCAAGGGTTCAAATGACTTTCCATGGCATGATATGTAAGGTATAGGATGTTAATCATGACCTAGGAAATTTTTCTAGGGACTCACACCCTTTTAAGGTTTCGGCCAAGACCCAACCCTAGGGTTTGGGTTGGGTTATGGTCTCAAGGATGCATGTTTATAAGTTACCATGATGTTAGTACATAATTAAGCATGATGTAAGGATCTTTATATCACTAAAATCTTAGTTTATGTGTTATGTAACATGACCTTGTATGTTAGATTTTATGTTATGCTTTACTCATGAATAGTTAGATCATATACCATGAATATATGTAATTGATGTAGAAGTATGTTATGATAAATAGAATGATGCATGTAGAAGGTTAAATGCTTATAATAGATGTACGGGTATTGAAGGTCTATGCATGTCCTACGATGAATGCTATGTACTTAGGAAGTATACACCATGTTCATATGTATTTTACCATGCATGCTCTATGATGGATATTAGGATTATGTATGCTAGATGAAATGTATCATGTATGAAGTGCATGTTTATTTATGTATCATGATTATGCAAGTTTTATGAACCAAAATAATGTTTATGCCTGGAGACATGATTATGCATGTATGTCATAATTTATGAGTAAAGAAGATGTATGAAGATGATGGTTATGCCTTAAGTATGAATGATAAGTATGAATGATGAAGGCATAACGATGATATGAAATAAGTATGAATGACAAGTATGAATGATGAAGCATGCATAATTATTTTATTTTTATGAATGGGCTTGTACCGGACCGAAGTAAGGGTCCAAGGGATGGGCACCTTAAGAACGCCCCGGTTCTGGACTACCGAAGCTGTCCACGGTTCTGGCACTACCGAAGCTGTGCAACAGGGATGGGCACCTTAAGAACGCCCCGGTTCTAGGACTACCGACTATGCTGTCCTTACCCTAGTAGGTCAGGGCTCGCTACCTCGTATTTACTTAGGGATGCGCGCTTATGATGTATGTATGTGGTACAAGCCGGGGACCCCAATGATGTTATGTTTATGTTAAGCATTTAAAGGTATGATTTCAAAACTAAGCATCCTTATGTAGTAAATGCATTGACTCATGCATTCATTCATGTTATGCATCACGTCAGGGTAAGTAGATTCTATGTTTATGCTATGTTAAGACTATGTTCATGTATGCTAAGAATTATGCCATGAATAAGTATGTTTCATGTTCATGTATGCTAAGAATTATGCCATGAATATGCATGTTTCATGTTCATGTATGCTATGAATTATGCCATGAATAAGCATGTTTCATGTTCATATATGCTAAGAATTATGCCATGAATAAGCATGTTTCATGTTCATGTATGCTAAGAATTATGCCACATGCTCATGTACGTTAAGAATTATGCTATGCTAAGTATGTGGTAGATTTATGTCGATGTTATGAATCATGCTATGTTAGTTGTTCATATGCTTATAACTTACGCCAAGATTATGCTTATGTTTTATGTTCAGAATTATGTTATGTCAGATACTTGATACGTTTATGTTTAAGTGACGTATGGTTTTAGTGAGTAGGAAAGGGTCTTACTAAGCCTATGTGCTTATAGTCTTATTTTCCTCGTACCGCAGATCAAGCAAGAGGTTACTAAGGGAAGCAGCAGGAGAGGCAAGAGCATGTGTGTGTGTGGCGGTGACTTGGCAAAAGATCCTTTTATTTACGCATATCTGATAAGTACCATTTTTATTGATTATTTGAGTTGTTAAAATCCATGTTTGACCTATGTTTTTATTGCTTAATTGTGAAATTGCCCTAGGTTTTAGAACTTACCTTTATTTTGGACTTAATTGCAAATTTACACATATTTGGATTATTTGGCCACTAAATTCTTGATCTATTTTGTAGGCATGAAAGGTTCATGGATCTAGGGCATATTGGGTCGAACTTGAGTCGGAATTGACCCGGATCGAGTTATCAAGATAATGATTAAATCTGGGCCGTCCGATTCAAAAGCGGCTAGATCTGAGCCATCCGGGACCATCTGAAGCAATCAGAGCTAGGGTTAGGGTTGATCAAGCACTCTGATCAGGATCTAAAGGTTTCATCCCAATCAGAGCTTAATCAACCGTTGGATCAAGCTCGGAGGGCTCTAGATCGTCCAATCAAAGATTAAGATGATCTGGACCATCCGTTGCACATCTGGAGGATCCGAGCTACCACAAGGCAGATCCTGACCCCTGATCAACATCCTCAAAGTTTGGCTCAAATCAGAGCAAGATCAGCCGTTGGATTTCATCCGATCAATCTGGACCGTCCACTGATATGTATTTAATCAGAAACGCGCCCCAGTCTTCCTCGTCGCGTCTCCGCCGCACTGCCTTCCTTCTTCATTTTGTTCTTCACTGTTTTTAGCTAGTTCTTCAATCCAAGGGGCGCGACCACCTTATCTCTTCATCTAGATTAAGTCGAGGTCACTGGAGAGAGCAATCGGTGGAGTTTCAGCTCGGAATTGGGCAAGAACAGGGCTGTTTGAGGGTTTCGGCAGCTCTGTACTTGATAGCTTCGATTTTGGTTTTGTCAAGTTCTTCATCAATCCAAGCTATTCAAGGGGTTCCCTAAAGTGTTTGAATCATTTCCGCACCTTCATTTCAATCAGACAAGGCTGAATTGAAGAAATCGATTGGGATTTCCTTCTTCATCAGATTTGAGCCATATTCGACTACCGATTTAGTTCCTTAGTGAATTGCTGAGCATACGGGTTCGAGGCCAGCCCTTGCGTGACGAACAAGGAGACCTTGAGCTAATGGACGATTGAGGTTTAGATTTCTTATTGCAATTTCAGTTTTCTTAGCTGTAATTTAAATTCTGCTGTCTGTTCTGTTCTGAATGTTTGTATCAGTTACATTAGTTTAAGTTTTTGAGTTGTTTTGCTGTAATTTAGCTTTAGTTCTGCAAGTAAAGTAGTATAGAAACTTGTTTAGTGATCAATTGAGTTTAATTACAGTTTATTTCTCATTTTTAGTTTGCATATCATCTTGTTAGTGCTGCGTATCAAGTTTCTACTTTTCTGTAGTGCGTATCAGTTTGCTTCTTTCGAGTTCCTGCACTTTGTATCAAGCTAACTATAGCTTTACCTGCTGAATTTACATTGCAGTTGTTCCATTCAAGTAGTGTTTGATTTCATTTCTGAACTTGTTTCAATTTTTGCATCCAGTTGTGATTTCTGCATTCGGTTTCGATTTCTGCAAAACTCCATATCCATTTCTACAATTTAGTTTTTCATTCCTGCAATTCGATTCCCCCATCTGAAAATGAGTTCATTTCTGAAATTCTCAATCGATTGTTTCTGAATTCTGCAGCATATCAGCTCTGATTTGAGTATCAATTTCCATTTCTGCAGTCTAGTTCTCTCTGAACTCTGCAACTTGCTTGGAATTTTGTTTGCTTTGGGTTTGAGTCTAAAGTTAAACATATCTTTCAGAGTGCTAATGTGCTTGAAATCAGAGTGGGGTTTGCATTCCGTTAGTTGCTGAATTCCAATCCCTAATTCTACATGTGAATCTTAGTTGCGTATCAGAATTACTTTCTGCGTATCAATTTTTAGCTGCGTTTCAGCCTTTGGCTTGTGTTTCAAACTTTATTCCTGAATTTCCGAATTCAATTTGTTTGGAACTGATCTGAAATTGTTTGGATCTGAATTTCTGTACTTAAGTTGTCTGAATTTCTGCAATCGGCTTCTTTAGTTTTGCATTCATCTTTGCATTGAATTTGTTTCTGAATCGATTCTGAATTCTGGTTTTCTTCTGAGCTTTACATTGCAGTTTGTTCAATCATATTGCATTGAGTCTGTTGTCGAATTCCTGCTGTGGAGATCTGGTTACATTTCTGCAGTAGTTACAGCATCAACTTAGGCCTGCATTAAATCTGTTGTTGAATTTCTGCAATTGAAGTGTTGTTACATCCCTTCATTCAGTTCTGAAACTCTGAATTCCTGTCTGAATTGGTCAGCTCCGCTTCTGAAATCATCAGTTCATCACTTTTGCAGCTAGCTTCGAGCAATTGTTCTCAATTGATTTTCAATTCTATAATCTGATTTCAATTCTGCATTTCCTGCATTTCGAATCTACCTTAGGGGTGTCTTTGAATGTATTTAGACCTTTGGTTTGTTGCTGAATTTCTTCGTTCATCTTGGCATGATACTTCATTGATAAATATCTGTGAAATCTGAATCGAACAGTCCACTTTGGAACTGTAATGTGAAGTTTCTGCAGTTAATATCCTTTTGGCACATGAGTTTTTCTCCACTTGGTATCAAGTTGTTTTGATTTAATTGCTTGTATTTAGGTATCAAGTTAAGTTTCGGCTTGAGTGGTGATACTTTAAGTTTAAATCAGGTTGGAGTGTATTTTTGCAATCGAAATCAGATTTGTGTTTTTCCAAAATTGTGTAAATGCCTTGATGAGATTTTCCATTGGTTGAGTCCATGAATTGCCATTACTTTGTTTCAGTTTGCGTGGTTAAGTTTTCTTCTCTCTAGTGAGATTTCATTTCATGCTTGCAACCCCAAAATCCAATTTCATTTGAAACCCAAAATTCACAAACGACACATAAATACAAGCTCGAATCACACAACGTCAGCTAGTCCCGAGGAAAAATACGACCTGTGGCCCCTTTACTACATTTTCATATTTTTGATTGCAAAGAGGGTTTCTAGCACATTTATAAATTTTAAATCTGACGGACCCACATTCGTGACATTTACCATATCATTTGGGTCCATCAAATTTTTGGCGCCGTTGCCGGGGAAGCAACTAGTTGATTTGTTTGATTTTTGCTTGTGTGCTTTTGGACATATCATTGGGTATTATTTTATTTCGCTTTATCTTTTGTATATGGTTGCTGCCATTTTTCTTGTTTGTTTTGTGACAGGACTGCTAGTTCAAAATGTTCTCATCTAATTACCAACAGCCGTGTCCATAATTTCAGCAGAACCAACCTTTCAATCAGCAACCAAATCAGTTTTTTCAGCCACAATGTCAACAATTTCAGCAAGGGCGGCCTTTCCAAAATTTTCAGCCAAGTCAGAATTTTCAGATTGGGCAGCCACAATTCTAGAATTTTCAGCCCAACTTTCAGCAATTTCAGCCCAATTTTCAGCAACCCTATCAACAAAATCAAGTATCTTTTCAAGGAATTCAGCAAGGGTGTTTTGATAATCAGAATTTTCAGCAACCTCTTCAACATTCACAGCCATACGATCCAAATATTCAGTTTCAAAACCAGAATTTCCAGCCCCCGCAATTTCAGTTTTCACCACCACAATTTTAGCCTCGATCCAGGATTTCCAGGGCTACAATTTTCAGCAATCTCCACCAACTTGTGAAATAACTTTTCAACAGTTTAATCAGCCTGTTCAACCATTTTATCAACCCCCACAGTCTCAATTTCAACAAATGTTTCAACAAGAGCTTCAAAACCTCGGAAGGCAAATGGAACAAGTGGCTAGTGATTTGAATCAGATAAAAGCTCAAAGATCAGAACAGTTATCTTTTCAAGCTACTTTTAATTCTGAGAGCCCCGGAGTTGATTTTATCTCAGTTCAAGGTGACCCTAGTGCATGGCCAAGTCCTTCTTCAAGTGATCTTGCAAATTTGGTGGAAGAAGAAGAAGAAATCATTAAAATCAGGGCACCTACAGCATGCATTCCTCCGGAGATTCCTATTCAAAATTCATTTCCAAATTTTTTAGCTCCAGAAGAAGAAACTGAAGCTCCACAGGACCATTCTAGACTTTTATTTTGTGATGATAGTATTATTGATGGTCCTAATTTTTCTGATGTTGTTGTTGCAGATACTACATAAGAAACATGCAAAGGAGATGATTCCACAGGTGTAGGGGATTGCACTAAACCCCAGGGACCACCACAATTGACTGGTACATTAGAAGATTCAAAGGATGAACCAGAAAGTGTAGGGACTTGCATGGTGGAAGCAAGCACCCAAGGATCACCTATTCTAGTTGAGTGTCCACCAGAGCTTGAGGCTGAAAAGGAGCATGTACTTGATCAGGAGGAGGCCATGGATACATCTACTCTTGTAGAACCTCCAGGTATTCTCCAGCATGCTCAGGTAAGTATTTCTCCTCTTTGTTCAGAAAAATTCAGCGAGGTACCTAGTGCTGACTTTATTGGTTATGATGAATTTATTGATATACCTTGTGTAGAAATTGCTTGTGCAAATCCAATAGAGGTACCAAAAATTGATTTCCTTGGTGGTAGTGCATTACTTGATACATTTCTTGTAGATATGGATTGCGAAATAATTTTGGGGCACCTATAATTGATGTGGTTTGTTATGATGAATATCTTGATACATCTTTTGTGGATATGAATTATGAAAAATTTTTAGAAGTGCCTGAAATTGATGTTATTTATTTTGATGAATCTCTTGCTATATCTTATGCTGAAGATGAATGTGAAAAATTTTTGGAGGTACCCGAGATTGATTTTGTTGGCTGTGATACATTGCTTGATACATTCTTGATAGGAAATAATTGTGAAAATACTATTAATGTGCCAAAAGTTGATTTCATGGGTTGTGATAAGTTTCTTGATATACCTTTGGGGGATATTACTTATGAAAAATTCATTGAGATACCAGAATTTGATTTTATTGGACATGATGCAGTTTTGGATTCATTTCATGCAGAGACTGATATTATTTTATTTCCTTTGTACCCTGCACGCTTGAGAAAGGTATTATATTGTTTTGCAGGGTCTAGAAGACTTCAGGAGTGGGTGCTCCAACTAAACAGACTTCAACCTCCTGGAAGGACTTCTAAAAGGCATCAAGAAGGAGGAGTTGATCTTACATTAATCCATAGCCCTCCATTCCTTCAATGGATTTTGAACCTAAATCGTCTTCGGCCACCGGAGCATATTTTTGTAAAGTTCAAGTGTGGGGGAGTCCTAATCCTCTCGGCCACCCATGTTCCTCCACTACCACGATGGAGGCTACTTCTGGATAGACTCCGTCCACCAGAAATAAAGGGGAGATTGTTCTTTCTTGTATTTTCTTTTATTAGAATTTTCCTTTGAATTGAGTCCTTACTAATAAATGCATGAGTAGAGTAGAATGCATAGGAGTCATTGTAAATACCTTGTTATTTCTTTTGTCACTTTTTCTTGCATGATTAGGAAATAAAAGTATCCCTCTAGGTTATCTTCATGTCATTTTAGAATCTCTTGGAAAATAAATTAAATTTGGTTGTTAAAACTTAAGGTTTGAGCTTATGGATGAATTCTTGGATGCTTGAGTACTATTTAGCTTTAGACTCTTAATTGAGGACTTGAGATGAATTATTTTTGCCTAGTGAGAATTAGCCTTATCTTTGTGCCACACATATGTTATTGTACTCTATAACTTGCTTAGGTTCTTTCAAAATCATATTTCGATGATTGGATCACATCTATAGAGACTAATCACTTTGTTTACCTTTTCACATAAATTTTGGTAAAAATCATGTCTATTCTATTTGTCTTTCCTTATTCCTAATCTTAACCCCAATTTTTCTATGGATTTGTTGCTTGGGATGTTTTCTTAGTGCTACTTTGCCCGAGACGGACAAAGATTTAAGTGTGGAGGAGTGATTAGTGATTTGGAATCAATTTTTATCAAGGATGCACTTCATATCGAAAAAAAAAATTTTTTTTTTAGGGTGCCAAGAATGAGTTTGAGTGAGTTGAAGTCAAAATTGGTAAGAAGAAGTGGTCAAAGATTGAAAACAATTGAAGATTCTTGATCATCATTTGAAGATCCAAGGAAGTTTAACTTCAAGTTGAATTCGGTTAAGAATTTGAAATGGAAACAAATGGCATAGAAAAAAATAGAGAAAAGAAGTTGTGCCAAAAAGAGAAAAGAAAAAAAAATCTGCTTTGTGGTTAGGAAATGGATATGGATCAGTAACTCCCAAGGAAGAAGAGCATTCTCCTCTATCATTTGATGCCAGATTTGTGATTCTGAATTGTAAGCTGACCAGATCTGATCAAGGTAGAGAATCTGTGCAGAATTTGAGCCAAAATCAGAAAATATGAGATCAATGCAGAAAAATCTGTGCACACAAGACCTCCACTTGCAAGGCTGCTGAATTTGCAGCTGATAGAGCAGTTCGGCCACCCTGATTGCAGCTGATTGCAGATGCTATTTACTATAGAAATCGGGAAACATCATGCTAAATTCTGAATTGAATCAATGAAGAAAACAGATGCCAAAAACAGAAAAAAATTCTGTGTGCAGATTAGTAAATGAAGTGTAGTGGACTGATTTGAGCTGGAAATTTTGAACCGAATTGCAATGGCAGCTGTTGAAATCTAAAGCTAAAAAGCTGAGTTCGAAATAAGTTGAAAACCTATAAGGAGCTGTTGTTAAAGCTGCAAGAAAAAAAAATTTCAGATTAGAATGTTGGAAGGATTAAGATTGTGTTTCCATACAAGCACTTTGGTATCAACTTGGGATTTAAGCAGGTTTTCCGAGACTGTAAATCAAGATACTAGTTGTATGAATCTATCAAAAAGTGTGGGGCACATTATGCTGATCAAAACAAAGGAAATTGTGGCTGATTGGCTGTTTTAGATCAGAACAGAGAAATGAAAAAAAAAAACTGCAGTGAGCTAATTCTGAAACAGTTTGGGATCCAAAGAAAAATGCAGTTAACTTGATGTTAATTGCTGTGAAACATCAAAGAATTGCAAGGGTTACAAGTAATGACGTGGAGCTGTCCAAATAACAAGACTTAGCTGCCAACAAAAACAAACAGAAAAAAAGAGAACATTTTGAGAAAAACAAAAAGAAGCAAGTTGGCACATCATTGGAGTTTCGGCACCCTGATTCAGTGGAGTTTTCTCATCAGAATTAAAGCCTTGCATCACTACATTCTGACCTGACTATGGAGAAAGAAAGAAAGAAAAAAAAATGATGAGAAAAGAGAAGGAAGAAGCAAAATGGCACAATTGGAGTTTTGGAGCTTTGGCATTGTAATTTTCCTCATCCGAGTCCAAGCTTTATTTCATTTCATTTCTGACCTTGCTAGAAGATAAAAGAAGAAGAGAAAAATCAGAAAAGAGAAGAAAGAAACAAAGTTGGCACGTAAGGTGGAAATTGGCACATTAGATCAAATGGAATTTTCTTCACCCAAATGAAAAGGAATTATCCAAGTTTTACTCCACCACACTTTTGATATCATTAGAGGACTGTAAAGAGAAGCAAAGTACATTGGAAACATTCTTGAGCAACCAAGTTCTCCCGCTCCATCAAATTTTCCATTTTTCTTGACTTTTACTCAATTTCTTACCATTTCCCATGTTTTCACTTGTTTTTATAAATGTTGATCCTAATCATGACTAATGGTGGAGAGTAGATAATAAGCAAGCCTATGGTAGTGCAAGAAGCATGTGTGTTTGAGTGAGCTCCACTTCCATCATCAACTTAGAACTTAAGGAGAGAGCCACCAAAGTTTCCTTGAAAGGCTAGTGATTTGAATTCATCTCAATAACTCATGATAGATGAAAAGGCTAAGTTGTTGATTTAAGGACAAGATACTAATCCATAGAGCTTAGATTTTTGAGAATTGACAACCTTAGGTAATTTCTTTTCATTTGTTTCTAATTATGCTTAAGAAAATCTAGGGGATACTTATTTAGTAGTTTCGCGAGACGCTCAAGGTTAAGTGTGGGGGAGTTGATAAGTACCATTTTTATTGATTATTTGAGTTGCTAAAATCCATGTTTGACCTATGTTTTTATTGCTTAATTGTGAAATTGCCCTAGGTTTTAGAACTTACCTTTATTTTGGACTTAATTATAAATTTACACATATTTGGATTATTTGGCCACTAAATTCTTGATCTATTTTGTAGGCATGAAAGGTTCATGGATCTAGGGCATATTGGGTCGAACTTGAGTCGGAATTGACCCGGATCGAGTTATCAAGATTATGATTAAATCTGGGTCGTCCGATTCAAAAGTGGCTAGATCTGAGCCATCCGGGACCATCTGAAGCAATCCGAGCTAGGGTTAGGGTTGATCAAATACTCTGATCAAGATCTAAAGGTTTCATCCCAATCAGAGCTCAATCAACCGTTGGATCAAGCTCGGAGGGCTCTAGATCGTCCATTCAAAGATTAAGATGATCTGGACCATCGGTTGCACATCTGGAGGATCCGAGCTACCACTAGGCAGATCCTGACCTCTGATCAACATCCTTAAAGTTTTGCTCAAATCAGAGCAAGATCAGCTGTTGGATTTCATCCGATCAATCTGGACCGTCCACTGATATCTATTTAATCAGAAACGCGCCCCAGTCTTCCTCATCGCGTCTCCACCGCACTACCTTCCTTCTTCGTTTTGTTCTTCACTGTTTTTAGCTAGTTCTTCAATCCAAGGGGCGCGACCACCTCATCTCTTCATCTAGATCAAGTCGAGGTCACTGGAGAGAGCAATCGGTGGAGTTTCAGCTCGGAATTGGGCAAGAACAGGGCTGTTTGAGGGTTTCGGCAGCTCTGTACTTGATAGCTTCGATTTTGGTTTTGTCAAGTTCTTCATCAATCCAAGCTATTCAGAGGGGTTCCCTGAAGTGTTTGGATCATTTCCGCACCTTCATTTCAATCAGACAAGGCTGAATTGAAGAAATCGATTGGGATTTCATTCTTCAACAGATTTGAGCCAGATTCGACTACCGATTCAGTTCCTTAGTGAATTGCTGAGCTTACGGGTTCGAGGCCAGCCCTTGCGTAACGTACAAGGAGACCTTGAGCTAATGGAGGATTGGGGTTTAGATTTCTTATTGCAATTTCAGTTTTCTTAGCTGTAATTTAAATTCTGCCGTCTGTTTTGTTCTGAATGTTTGTATCAGTTACATTAGTTTAAGTTTTTGAGTTGTTTTGCTGTAATTTAGCTTTAGTTCTTCAAGTAAAGTAGTATGAAACTTGTTTAGTGATCAATTGAGTTTAATTACAGTTTATTTCTCGTTTTTAGTTTGCATATCAGCTTGTTAGTGCTGCGTATCAAGTTTCTATTTTTTTGTAGTGCGTATCAGTTTGCTTCTTTCGAGTTCCTGCACTTTGTATCAAGCTAACTATAGCTTTACCTGCTGAATTTACATTGCAGTTGTTCCATTCAAGTAGTGTTTGATTTCATTTCTGAACTTATTTCGATTTTTTAATCCAGTTGTGATTTCTGCATTCGGTTTCGATTTCTGCAAAACTCCATATCCATTTCTACAGTTTAGTTTTTCATTCCTGCAATTCGATTCCCCCATCTGAAAATGAGTTCATTTCTGAAATTCTCAATCGATTGTTTCTGAATTCTGCAGCGTATCAGCTCTGATTTGAGTATCAATTTCCATTTCTGCAGTCTAGTTCTCTCTGAACTCTGCAACTTGCTTGGAATTTTGTTTACTTTGGGTTTGAGTCTGAAGTTAAACATATCTTTCAGAGTGCTAATGTGCTTGAAATCAGAGTGGGGTTTGCATTCCGTTAGTTGCTGAATTCCAATCCCTAATTCTGCATGTGAATCTTAGTTGCGTATCAGAATTACTTTCTGCGTATCAATTTTTAGCTGCGTTTCAGCCTTTGGCTTGCGTTTCAAACTTTATTCCTGAATTTCCGAATTCAATTTGTTCGGAACTGATCTGAAATTGTTTGGATCTGAATTTCTGCACTTAAGTTGTCTAAATTTCTGCAATCGGCTTCTTTAGTTCTGCATTCATCTTTGCATTGAATTTGTTTCTGAATCGATTCTGAATTCTGGTTTTCTTCTGAGCTTTACATTGCAGTTTGTTCAATCATATTGCATTGAGTCTGTTGTCGAATTCCTGCTGTGGAGATCTGGTTACATTTCTGCAGTAGTTACAGCATCAACTTAGGCCTGCATTAAATCTGTTGTTGAATTTCTGCAATTGAAGTGTTGTTACATCCCTTCATTCAGTTCTGAAACTCTGAATTCCTGTCTGAATTGGTCAGCTCCGCTTCTGAAATCATCAGTTCATCACTTTTGCAGCTAGCTTCGAGCAATTGTTCTCAATTGATTTTCAATTCTGTAATCTGATTTCAATTCTGCATTTCCTGCATTTCGAATCTACCTTAGGGGTGTCTTTGAATGTATTTAGACCTTTGGTTTGTTGCTGAATTTCTTCGTTCATCTTGGCATGATACTTCATTGATAAATATCTGTGAAATCTGAATCGAACAGTCCACTTTGGAACTGTAATGTGAAGTTTCTGCACTTAATATCCTTTTGGCACATGAGTTTTTCTCCACTTGGTATCAAGTTGTTTTGATTTAATTGCTTGCATTTAGGTATCAAGTTAAGTTTTGGCTTGAGTGGTGATACTTTAAGTTTAAATCAGGTTAGAGTGTATTTTTGCAATCGGAATCAGATTTGTGTTTTTCCAAAATTGTGTAAATGCCTTGATGAGATTTTCCATTGGTTGAGTCCATGAATTGCCATTACATTGTTTCAGTTTACGTGGTTGAGTTTTCTTCTCTCTAGTGAGATTTCATTTCATGCTTGCAACCCCAAAATCCAATTTCATTTGAAACCCAAAATTCACAAACGACACATAAATACAAGCTTGAATCACACAACGTCAGCTAGTCCCGAGGAAAAATACGACCTGTGGCCCCTTTACTACGTTTTCATATTTTTGATTGCAAAGAGGGTTTCCAGCACATTTATAAATTTTAAATTTGACGGACCCACATTCGTGACATTTACCATATCATTTGGGTCTGTCAATATCGCATGTCTTGAGTTTTGAGATGCCTCCTTAGAATCTATGCTATGTTTATATTGTTATGCCTAATGAATGACTTAAGACTCATGATGCTATGATTACGGATAAGTTACTTGCTACTTATGATGATAATGAATAAGTTATGGAATGGTTATGTTATGATGCCATGCATGTCGTTAATATGCTAAGTCTAATGACACTAAGTTCATGAATGACAAGTTTAGGCATGTATAGATGTTTCATGTATTAGTTGCATGGTTAAAAGCATGTGTAGAAGAAAAAAAAATTATTCCGCTGCATTAGGATGTTTTATACGTACATGTATGTTAAGCGTAACGACGCCCTTCTCGCCACACCGTAAGGTGTGGGTAAAAGGTGGGCGTTACACTAGAAATTACACCTTCCTCGACCATTACAGTATCTGTTTGATTATTTAAGTGTAATTCAAAAAAAGATTTGAAATTGGTTACCATTTTTGTCTCAGTCAATTCGTCTTCTGACTCTGGCTCGAATTCGTAGTCAGCTATGGATTCTTTCTCATCTTCTGATCCGGAGTCAATTTTGAAGTCGGGTGCTAACTCTTCTAAGATCTCAATACCGGAGCTCTCTTCGTGTAGATTGATTAGCTTTTCCTAAATTTCTCTGGCACATCTGAATGGACCTACTAGTTCGGGTTGCTCCTTGGTTAGACCACATTGTAGGATTGCAGTTACACTTGCATCGGTCTCGATTTGGTTAAGGGTTTGTCCATCCAGTTTATCCCACTCGATTGATAACTCATCTTCTACGGGAAAAGAGAATCCCGTTTGGATGATCCGCCATAAGTCCATGTTGACCTTCAGAAGGGACTCCATTTGACTTCTCTAAAAATTGAAGTTCTTGCCGGAGAATAGCGGATGGATGGGCACTGTTCCACTCTTGGTTGGCCATTTAGTTTAACCTCGTACACACAAGAAATAACAAAAATGTACCAAGACTTGGTCTTGGATTAGTAGTGCGGGAGAAGAAAAAAATAGCCCAACAAAAATATTGCATAAATTTCGAGGCTGAATAATAATAAAAATAATAATAAAAAGTTTGAGACAAATTTTTAGAAAATGAATATTCTGATTAATGGAGAAGAAAATAAGACTTCAATATTTGGGAGAAAATTTGCTCGAATTAAGGTAGCACAAATTTCGAGAGAGAAAATATATTAAAATAATAGAAAAATATTTTATGACAAATTTTCAAAATTGATAGTTTTATCAATTCTGACTTATGGTGAAAAAATAAGAATTCAAAATTGATAGTTTTAAACCCACCCACAGATATTATTTATTTGAAATAAAAGCGAAAAAGATCGAGTAGTGTTGCACCAACCTCGATTAACGAGAAAGAAAAGAAATAAAATTAAAAATTGCATAAAATCTGAAAAAAAACTCCATTGTCAAAATTTTTTGGTTTGTGGATTGGATCTAAATCTTTGATGTCCAATACCCACACAAGAGAATTTTGAGATCACCTAGATTTATCTCTAAATGTGCAATTGTGAAGTATTGAAATTATCCCTAGTCGATGAATTGATAAAAACGGACACTATCAATTCTGTTGAGACTAGCATGGGTTATTCTCTAATCAGCTGATTCTCACTGGCTGGTGACATTGGGATGTCCGGAGATAAACATGGATGCTAGTTAAGGGAACTAGTTCATTGGAGTGACTAGCTGTAAGACTTCATATGGTTATCTATAATGATATGTCAATGAAGTTCTTACTGCAGCTTAAGTGCGATGTTCCTTTGACTTGCGGTGTTCAAGTCATCTTGGTCATGGAGACTTATACTTTAACATCTTAAGCAAGCATCTCCAAGGAGGTGTGGACCCAGGATGGTTGGGTATAAGCCAAAGTGCCCGAAGATGTTTGAACAGCCTACAAAGGATTCACCACTCCTTGCGAGGAGATGTATACCCAGGCCTATCATCGGATTGTTACTCAGAAACCTCTGGCCAGAGTATATCATGTTTAGAGTGAGAGTCTCTAAAATACATGAGAGTAATTAGAAATCCAAAGGACGAGAAAGACACTACTTGGGCTAGGTGTGACGTAGTCAGCCTAGTGGGGACTGACACCATAGACCGTGTCCTGAACCAAGTGGGTATAAGGTGGTGAAAGGAATGGGGCACGATTCATTAGAGCTGCTGAAGGGTTTCAGAATAATTTCTTCTGAGGTCAAACCGTTGATCTTTCGATTAATTGGGGATCATGATGTACTACTAGGTGCCACTCATGATCGTTCTATAATTAGTTAATTATAGACGGCCAACATAAATCGAAAGCCTATTTAGTCACACGTACTACGAGTAATCCAAGGGATTTAAAACGAGTTGAAAATTAGATTTTCCGATCAAGAGAAATAAGTCGAATCTGAGTTAGTCAGAGGCGCAATGGAAGCTAAAAATGGCTAAGTCTTTTGAAGGCTTTTTGGGCGAATTAAATGAGTTTAATTCGCGGCGGTTCGGGTTGGTTTGGCCGGCCAAAGAGGGTGCCAAAACCCCCTTTGGTGGCCGGCCACAATAAGAGGAGAAAACCAATTAATTTTGGTTTAATTAATAAAATAAATCTAGTGCGATTTATTTTATAAATTATGGATAAATAAATTTGTATAAAGAAATTTATATAAATAAAATTTATAGAAATTTATTCTTTTATGGAAGATTAAAATAATCCATGAATTGGTTTATTTTAATTTTATAAAATTAATTATGAATTGATTTTTTCATAATAAGAAAGTTTATAAATTTCTTATAAAAATTTATTCCATAATTTAAAGAGAAGAAGAATTAGTTTTATTATAAATTAGTTTATAATAAAGACTCGGTTTAAACGGAATAATTAATAAGAAAATTTATAAGATAAATTTCTTATAACTAATTCCGTTAATTCCGTTAATTCGGTTTAGAGGGAGACTTAGCAAAGGAGTTGCTACTATATAAAGGAACCAAAGGCTAGCCCTTAATTCCAATCAAGAGATTAATTATTCTCTCCCTCTCTCTCTTAATCTCTTCTCTCTTCTCTTCTTCCCTCTCTTGCCTAGGGCCGGCGCCCACCCTAGAGGATTAGGGCCGGCGCACAAAGGACTCCTTGGAGGAGGCCGTGAGCTTCAAGAAGAAGAAGGAGAACCCGAATACGAAGAAGAAGAAGCGGATAGCGACTCCTCTCTTCTCGGAATTCGATTCCGTTACTTCGTTGGTTAGTTTCCTATCTTTCCTCTCTTGTTCATCTAGTTGTGCCTTCCGAGAATCTAGTAGTTCTCGTCGGCACAAAACTCGTGACTTTGCGAAGTCATCCCGAAGAGAACTCGGCGTGGACGCGAATAGAGGCGGAGCTTCCAAGGGACGCTACGGTTGGATCTCGTCCCTTACTTCGAGTTACGAGAGGTACTTGGTAAATTTGTTTATTTTTCCACAAAGTTTTATTTTATGATTATGTCAACACAATGTAAGGTTGCATGTTAGATACGAAGTTAAAATAATTTAGGAAATTATTTTATGCAAACTCTTCCGCTGCCCCGCTTTGATACCAATTGTTAGATCGAGAAACACGATAGAGGGGGGGGGGTGAATATCGTGAAAACTTTTTCAGGTAAGACTTAAGAGAAAATACGCAGCGGAATTAAAAACAAACACGAGGAACACAAGTATTTTTTACTTGGTTCGGAGTCGCGGTCGGCTCCTACTCCAAGGCCCACGGTCCTTGACCGTTTACTGCGGGCAATTCTATAATAACGCAAAGATTTACAAAATTTGATACAATAGTAGTGCAGTAAATAAACGAATACACTTTTCGTTACCGACGCCCGGTGTGGATCGCACTTCGGAGTAGAGGGTCATCGTTGGTGCCGGAATGTTGAGATCGGAGTTTGCCGGAGCAGAGCGCTTGAACGAAAGGCTTAGAGGCATTGGAAAATTGTGTTGTTAAAGCCTCGGGGTCGAGCCCCTTTTATAGTGCTCCTGGGGGCGCCTGATTCGCCGGGGGCGCCTGACACGTGCCTTCAGATCGGAGAAACCTCATCCGCAGCTCGGTCAGCGCTTATCCCTTCAGAATCGACCTCGGAGCTGACTGGGGCGCCCGGGACCTCCCGGGCGCCCAGCTTGACATGGTCTGCTGGCTTCGTGGCTGATTTTGCTTCGACTCCTCTTTGACTTTGACCTTGGGCGCCCGGGACCTCCCGGGCGCCTAGCCCAGTGTTGTTTCAAAGCGATTCTTGCTTAACTGCTGTTTTGCCTTTGACCTTGGGCGCCCGGGACCTCCCGGGTGCCTAGCCCAGCTGCCTGCCCCTCTCCTTTGGGGCATTCTGAGCTGCAGAAATATACTCCTTCGGTCCCTGCATTCAAGGTTAGTTCCAAAACAAACAAGGCAAGAATATTAGTCCATCTTTACAGCCGTAGCTGTCTTGGTTCTGACTTCGGGTCTCCCAAATGGAACCCTAGGTTGAACTGATGCCAACTGTTCCCTCGACGGGGAACGCGTCCTCACCTACTCCTCTCAGAAGAATTTACCTTTTGCTAACCGGCTCCTCGGTTGGACTTTTGCCCGATCAACCTGACCAGGTCTTCATGCCCAGTCCTCGACCAGGACTTCGTGCCCACCTTCCGAGCAGGTCTTCAGTGCCCAGCCCCTTGCCAGGACTCGTGCCCAGTCCTCGACCAAGCCTTCGTGCCCACCTTCCGAGCATGTCTTCGGTGCCCAACCCTCGGCTAGGTCTTAGTGCCCAATTCCTCGAACCAGGTCTTCGGTGCCCAACCCTTGGTCAGGTCTTAGGTGCCCAGCCCTCGGCCAGGACTTAGAGTCCAACCCTTGGTCAGGTCTTAGGTGCCCAGCCCTCGGCCAGGACTTCTTCCCTAATTAACTAGGACTTTCCTGCACACTTGAGTAACTTTATTAGATCACAAATAGTACATGACTTTGAACCCTTTGCCAATATCAAAACAAGGTTCGATATGGTGCTTCCGGCACCAACATTAGGTGCCCGAGATGGATAAGGCTTTGACTAGGTAGCAGATTGGGACGTAGTTGGATCGCAGGAACACGAGCGCCCCTATAGGCACTTGAGCTCCCGTATGCCCCTTTATAAGGGGTTTTAACCAGAGACTTCAACAATCAACTTTCTATAGCTCTTGTGTCACATGTGCTGCTCCGAAGAAATCCAGAGACAACAAAATCCTGCTCTAACAATGACGCGCCACTTCTTCTTTTTACTTAAAGTTGTCGGTATATATTTTTTTTTTAAAAGAAAGAATCTTATTCCAAGAAGGGAGAAAAAACCATATTAGACGGGGGGCCAAACCTGACCTTCTAATATAGGAATACAAAGAGAACCTCAATATGATTTACAAAATATAGCTCAAAATTCAAAACTTTATGGATTAAACTCCAAACATCAAAATTTCACGCATATGCTTCAAAAATCTGGTAAAGATTTCCATCGCATGTGCTTCAAAACTCCCTGGTCTTCAAAATTTCTGGTATGGAAAAAACTCCAAACATCCAATATAAATCAGAACATCTGCTGCATACAAACAAAGAAAACAGTGCAGATCTTTGTTACACACAAGCTATAATCTTCATCCAGCTTCAGCACTCTTCAGCAAAAATAGTCCACCATTCAGACAAATTTGACCTGACTGAAAAATATGTTGACGAGAAAAGATCAGTCCCTGACAAATAAATTTCCAATTGGCATGCTAATGAAGTTTCCAATTGGCACGCTAATGAAATTCCAAATTGCTCCCTGTCTACCATAAACAAAACTAATCATTTTGACCCAGGAACATCTTCAAGCACATTTCAGCAGTACTATATAGACATTCTGACAAAAATATCAGATACAATTCTATCATATCCTGCCTGAAAACAATTTATCAGTTACAGAATGCCTCTAACAGCAGTACTTTACAGATTTTCAGAGTCTCTAACAAATCCCTACACAATTCTCCCTGTCTGTTATAAATAATACTTTTTAGTCATCCAATTTTTGAAACAGCACCACAACAGTAATCAGCCGAAAGAAATAGCTAATCTGTCACTCTTTTCATATTCTGCAGTAACCAATAGAAAATAACCATGTATTAAGAAGGCTTAGAGGTCCATCTAATATATGGCAGCCCAATCCTGTCTAACTTAAATATGGCATAGAGCTCTTTATCAACATCATCACCATATATGATCCTTTCTCCATTATATTGAAACGCACTATTTGCAAGATAATCAGCAGCATCATTTGCTTCTCTAAAAGTATGTGAGCAACGTATATCATATGTGGCGAGGTATTGTCTAATCTTGAGTACTAGGCCTCTATAATTCCATCCAACAGAGAAAGCATTAATAATCTTTGTATATCACATATAACTCAGATTGGATATTGGATCCCTCCCCTATTATACCATTTTTGGCTCTCAACACATGCCCATAGGAATCCCGAACAATTACACCATATGAAGAGGCCCCTGGGTTACCCTTCGCACACCCATCAGTGTTTATCTTATATGTGCCAGGAATGAGTTTTTTCCAGCTAATTACAGCAATAGTATGCACTGTATAACATCTAACATGCATTCCCAAGAGTCGAGCAGCAGATTTGTAGCCTCTCCAATGACAGTCCTTGATAATACCAGCTGCCGCTCCATCTGAAACATAACTAAGAACATTTCCAATGATTTTCTGTGTAGACATTTGTAGCCCCCTGTGTTTAGCATCATTTCTCGCCACCCATATAAACCAAATGATTAAAAAAGGACAAGCCTCTCTCATATGCCCCTGTTTTGTCCATTCTGCACCAATCATCCAATTATCAAAATGATTATAGCTAGTAACACCAAACACCTCAGCGAAGTAGGACCACAACTCCATTGCAATTGAACATTCGAAAAAAAGGTGATCCCATGTCTCCTCAGATTCGCAACAAATACATTTTGAAGCTAAAGAAGTACCTCTTTGTTTAATTACTTCATCCATTGGCAGCTTGCGTTGCAAAAACCTCCAAACACAGATGGAAATTCTCGGAATTAGAATTTTGCTCCAGATAGCGATCCAGATCATACTTGATTGTTGAAAATTTCTGATACTATGCCATGCAGATTTCAGAGAGAAATTGCCATCATTCGAAAGCCTCCAAATCAACCTATCTGAATCCCTTGATTGTACTGGTATTGCAGATACTTCTGATGCTAAATTCTTTGGTATCACTTGCTGAATTTTCTCCACATCCCAGCCTTTCTCATTTCTGAACTCAGCAATCATTTGGTTTGGGAATTTGATTGTATCACATGCTTGATACAAAGGCCCACTGTCCAACCAATTTTCATACCAAAAATTTATCTTTCCATCACCCACAATCCAGCCCATATTGCATTCTGCCACATTGCGAATTTTGAACATCCTTTTCCAAACAGGAGAAGAATTTCTTTTTAAAGAAACAATTGTAGGAGACATTCGACCACAATACATTTTAGTGAGAAAATTAGCCCAAGGAGTAGTTTGTTCCCTGAATCTAAACTAGAGTTTTATCGCCATTGCTGTGGCTATATCTGCTAATTTCCGTATGCCTAGACCTCCTTCCAATTTCGGCTTGCATATAGAGCCCCAAGCAATCCAATGTTGTCTCTTCTTTGCATTTGTATTGCCCCAAAAGAATTTAGCAAATAACATTTCCGATTGATGGAAAACTGCCAAAGGAGGAAGGATGACTTGCAATAGATACAATGGCATAGAAACCAGCACACTTTGAATTAGCTATAGCCGACCCCCATATGACAGCCTTGATAAATTCCACCCAAGGAGTTTCTTCCTCACCTTCTCTAAAAGGGGCATATAATACACCGTTTTCCTGTGGCCTGAAAAGATTGGAACTCCTAGATAAGTAATAGGGCCGACCCCCTCACCAAAACCCGTAACCACTGCTATCATTTGTCTTCTAGCTAAAGATATTCTTTTGGCAGGATAAAAGACACTTTTTCTAGCATTTACTAACTGTCCAGATTGTGCTTCATATGCATCAAGAAAAGTTTTAACCTTTTTGACACAATTAATTGATCCGTTCATGAAAATCATTATGTCATCTGCATAAGCTAAGTGAGAAACCTTCATTCCACATCCTGTAACATATTCAAGATTAGGATATTTGACAAAAAGTTCATTTAAACCCCTAGATAAATATTCAGCCCCAATGATAAAAAGGAGAGGGGATATAGGATCCCCTTGTCTCAAACCTCTTTTTGCTTGAAAGAAACCAGATAGATGGCTATTAATACGAACAGAAAACCATGCATTTGTAATACATCTTTCAATAATGTCAATGAAATCTTTTGAGAAACCAAAAGCTGTAATTATTTTGAAAAGAAATCTCCATTGAACTCTGTCAAAAGCTTTAGCCATATCCAATTTAAAAATTACATTACCTCCCCTGACATGATAGTTCAGCTTATGATTTAATTCTTGTGCTAGGAGAATATTATCTAATATCAGACGCCCCTCTACAAAACCACTCTGTGTTGGAGATATAATCTTTCCCATTATGTAACTTAACCTGGTGGCCAACAATTTAGAAATGATCTTGTATGAAATATTGCATAAACTGATGGGTCTGAAATCTTTCCAATTTTGTGCATTAACAGTTTTGGGCAGAAGTACTATAGTGGTTGCTGACATCCCTGTAGGTATAGAACTTCCTTTAAAAAAATCCACCACAGCCTGATACACATCTTCCTCTATAATATCCCAACAGACTACATAAAAAGCTGCAGAAAAACCATCAGGACCAGCTGCACTATCTTGACACATGTCCCATACAATCTTCTTTATTTCTTGCATATTAGGTACTGCAATCAAATCTTTATTTTTTGTTGTGGTTACTAACGAAGGAATCTGATCCATATTTATGGAGCTACAGTCATAACTTTCCCCTGATAACAACCCCTCAAAAAATTTAACTCCAGAGGCTCTAATAAGTTCTGGATTCTCAATACAAGTCCCCTCATCCCATATTCTGAAAATTCTATTATTTATTTTTCTTATTTGCACCATATCATGGAAAATTTTTGTGTTTCTATCACCTTCCCCCATCCATCTTACTGCCACTCTTTGCTTCCAAAAATCCTCCTCCATACTCAAAGTTTTAAAAAGCTGTGCTTGACTTTTGTTCTTTTTTATTTTATTTTCATCAGATGGGATCAGAGTCAAACAATTTCTCAGCTACTGAATATTCCTCTTCAGCCTTTTTTACATTATCATGTATATTCCCAAAAACTTCTTTATTCCACCACTTCAAATGTGCTTTGAGCCTCTTAAGTTTTAATTACAATCTGTGTAGTCCAAAACTAGTACATGGCAAATTCCAATTCAGCCTAACTGTCTGTAGAAAACCATGATGCTTGACCCACATTTTCTGGAATCGAAAAGATGCCACTGGTTTATCAAACTCAGGAAAAGAAATAAAGAGAGGGCAATGATCAGATGCTGCTCTATTTAGATGCTCCACTCTTACCGAAAATCCATGGTCTTTCCAAGACGGGGAAATGAGTATTCTATCCAGTCGCTTCCAAATTTTGTTGTTTGTCCATGTCAATCTATCCCCAATAAAACCGGCATCAACTAAACCGGCCATCAGCATAAAATTATTAAAGTCTTCCACTGCACCCGGTCTTGAAATACACCCTGCAGAATGTTCACTAGCATTTGCAATAATATTGAAATCTCCACCAATCAACCAATAATCTGTAAAAATCGGTTTAATTTCAAGCAACTTCTCCCAAAGAATGTAGCGATATGTTCTTTCACATTTAGCATATACCACAGTAAGTATCAAATTAATAGGGAAAAGAGAAGATTTTAATTCAAGATGAAGAAACTGATCATGATCTTCCAAAATACGACAATCTATATTAGCATCATACACAAACCAGATTTTTCCAGAATTATTTGAAATTGCATAATTAAAGCCCAAATTTCTGGTAATATAAGCTTCATCCAAAGATATGAAAGGTTCTAAAATACCTATGAAGTTCAAATGGTGCTGTTTTTTGAGATGGTGTACTCTTCTAAGAGAGGCCGCATTTCCAATTCCTCTAATGTTCCATATGATTCCTGACATCAGAAAAAAAGGGAAGAGGAGGTTTTATACACATTTGATTTACTCCTAGTCATCCTTTGAGTTCCAACCAACACATTTGCATGTATATTTTTCTGACTTTTCTGTGGACTTAACAATCTTGATGATTTTCCTTTCCTTTGAAGCAATTCCCTAGCATCCGAGTCTTCTTCCTCTTCAAAGGACTTTGAGAAATCATAACCAATTTGTTCTTCTTTCCCTTTATCTGCTGACGATAGTAAATCTTCCTTTTGATCTGCATATTCTGAAATTGTTTCTAGTTGATATTCCGATGCATTTACTTGCTGTATATTCAGCAGATTATCAAATTCCGACAGAGATTCAGAATCTGCCTTATCTGCTTCAGTCTCCAGCTCATCTGCTTCTGTTGAATCCATTAAATCTTTGAATCCAGCCATTTCATATATGCCTGTTTTCCTTGATATCTCCGTTGCATTTTTGTGGATTACTTTCCTCTTCTCTTGATTCCCTTTTTTTTTATAATCTCTGTTCTTAACATCCTCCTTTTCTGCTACAGGTAACAGTGTAATTTTTTCAACCTCTGCATCTGTTTCTGGCACTTTTGCAGTTTCTAAATAAACTTCATCTGATTCAATCTGCATATCCTCCAATTCTTCTGCATTTACATTGTTGTTCCCCATATCATTTCCTTTCACATCAGCTTCCTTCTCGACATCATACCTTTCTTCTTCCACCATAGTAAGTAAAGGCTGAAAATTATTTCTTGTCCCACTATTTCCAGGATTTGAAATAGTTTGACTTTTTGAAGATCCTTGTTTTTGTACCCAAATATTTTTGTCATTTTCTCTTCTATCCCCAAAACTTTCCTTTGCCTTTAAGTTTCTGAAAACAGTTTCATTATTGCCTTCATCTGCAAACATTTTATCCTTACCCTTCTCCTCTTCCTTGGTTTCTTTTCTGTTTAGAAAAAACCTCAGGTCTTCTTTAGGAAATGAACTGTTTTTTGTAGTTGACATCCAGGCAGGAACTGGTTTATTTCCTAAAACATAACATTCTTCAATTGCGTGCCCCAGATGTCTGCAATGCTCACAGTATAATGGATGTTTTTCATACACCACACTTTGCATCCATTTTTCCTTTCCAATACCTAGCCATAGCTCCTCCACTTTCGGCTTTACAAGATCTATTTCAACACAAACCCGAGCAACTGACAATCTTGTCCAATCTGCAGTGGCTTCATCCATCTTGATTGGCTTTCCTACAACTCTTGCGATTGAGAACAGACCTCTTTTATTGAAGAATTGAATCGGTAGATCTGGCAATTGTATCCACACCGGAACCACAGATGATTCTACCTCATAAGAAAAGTTTGGAGACCACTTAAAAATTCTCATAGGCACACCCCCAATCCTCCAAACACCTCTAGTCCAGATTCTAGCCATGTCCGCATTAGATGATAAATGCAAAAAGATGTATCCCGCGCGCAGAAAACGTATATTGTATGAATCCGAGAGCCCTAGATTCTTAAAAGATTGAAAGATTATCGCTGGCCTAGGGCGCATACCTGAAAACTTTCCAATCAGCGAAAACTGGAAAGGTTCGGCCATCTTCGCTACCTCCTCTTCTGAGAAAAAAACTCCTGGAGCATTATTGTATATAGTAATAGGATTGAAATCTTCCCCAATGTCTTCAAAGTTCTTCTTCATTGCGCGTGGAGAGCTCGGTTTTAGGGCTTGCGCATACGTCTGCTTGAACGCCCCCTGATTTTTCGTATTCTTTTCTACATCGATAGATGAGGCTGTAGTGGTAGGAAAAAGTGTGAGAGGATGGGGAGCAGCAGGATCCCTTGCCGGCGGCATATTGCCGCCGGCAGCCAACGCCGCTAGGGAAGAAAGGCGCGCGCGATTTGAAACAGAGTAATCGCCTTAAAATCGCCTCTCACTGAGCTTGGTAGAATGGATCAGGTTGTGGCTTCTTCTTTGTTGATCTTCCAGTTTTTCCTGCAACAAAGGCAATACCTTTCTAGGCCATATTGCAGTTAGTCTGTTCATGAAGTTCTAACTCGGAAAATAATTCATCTAATTTAATTTTAGAGAGATCCCTTGAAACCTTGTATGCATCTACCATAGATGCCCACAAGGTATTTCTAGGGAAAGCATTTAGGGCATACCTTATTAAGTCACGGTTTTCGACCTTGTGATCTATAGTGTGAAGACCGTTCATAAATTCTTGGATTCATGCGTAGAGTTGGGCTGCTGTTTCATTGTCGGTCATCTTGATGGTGTACAGTTTGTTTAGGAGCAGATCCCTCTTACTGATCCGAGTGTCTGATGTTCCTTCGTGCAGCTCGATCAATTTTGCCCACAGCTCCTTAGCACTGTTGAAGGGGCACACTCGGTTCAGCTCTTCTTTTGTTAAACCGCATTGTAGGGTCTGAGTTGCCTTTGCATCAGCTTCTATTTTGCAGTTCAGAGCGGTGTCCCATTCTGAGTAGCTTTGAGGTACTCCTTCAACGTTCTTGGGAATCTCCAGTCCGAACTGGATGATGATCCACATGTCCACCTGAGTTTTTAGGTGGACCTCCATTCGACTTTTCCAGTAGGAAAAGTCTTCTCCACTGAAAAGTGGAGGTCTGGCGGTGCTGAATCCTTCTTGCATGGTCATTTAATCTGAAAAAAATAACCAAAAAAAGATTTCCCAAGACTTGGTCTTGGATTAGTAGTGTGGGATGAATAAAATGAAATAACGAGGGGTGTTGCACCAACCTCGATTAACGGGAAAAGGAAATTCGAACGAAATATTTAAAGAAAATTCGAACGAGAAAAAGAAAATAAAAATCCGAAAAATTTTCAAACTGGTGGTTGCACCAAATTTGAACTTCCCCGCTCTGATACCACTTGTTGGATCGAGAGAACCGATAGAGGGGGGTGAATATCGGAAAATGTTTGGATTTAGGGAAAGAGAAATTGCACAGCGGAAGATAAAAACAAACACGCGAACACAGTAATTTTTTACTTGGTTCGGAGCCTAGGTCAACTCCTACTCCAAGGCCCACGATCGTTGATCATTTACTTTGGGCAATTCTATATGAGGCGCAAAAGCAGTTTACAGTATTGAGTTACAAATATAGCACAGTAAACTTTGACAAAAAGGAAAACTCTTCTTTTACCGACGTCCGATGTAGGTTGTCTTTTTCGGAGCAGCGGGACGTCGTCGGCTCGAGTTGAGAGGTTTCCGGAGCGAGGCGCGAGAGCAGAAGAGCGTAGAAGCGTTGATTGAAAAGTGTTGCTCAGCCTTGGGGTCGAGGGCCCTTTATATAGGGCCTGGGGGCGCCCGGGACGTCGGGGGTGCCCCCCACGTGGCGGTCGATCCGTCTCCAGCTCGGTCAACATATGATCCCTTCAAAATCGAGATCAGGTTTGACCGGGGCGCCCGGAGCGCTCGGGGCGCCTGCATTGATCGGGTCAAGCCTTCATCCTCTTGGCTTCGCGAGGGTGTGCTTCGGCAGCTGGCACTGGGGGCGCCCGCGACAGGCGAGGCGCCCGCGATAGGAGGGGCGCCCGGAGCATCCGGGGCGCCCGGAGCATCCTGGGCGCCCCGACATATAACTGTCGAGGCGTGTTTTCACTCCTGTTGACTTGGGTTGACCTTGGGGGCGCCCGGAACATCCGGGGTGCCCTGCTCAGCTTCTGCCTCACTCCTTTGAGGCTCTCTGACCTGCAGATACTCAGTCCTTCGGTCCTGCATCCAGGGTTAGTCCAACAAGCAGTATTATATTATTATTTTATACAGCCTTAGCTGTCTTGGTTCTGACTTTGGGTCTCCAAGATGGAACCCTAGGTCGAACCGACGCCTACTGTTCCCTAGACGGGGAACGCGTCCTCACCTACTCCTCTCGGGAGAATGTACCTGATGCCAATCGCTCCTTTGGTTGGACTTTTGCCTGGCGGTCCTTTGCCAGGTCTTAGATACCGAGCAGTCCTTCGCCCGGAGCCTAGCATTCCTTCGCTAGGGCTTCAGTCCCAAGCTGTCCTTCGCCTGGCGCCTAGCAGTCCTTCGCTAGGGCTTTTCACCCTAGCATTCCTTCGCCAGTACCTAGCAGTCCTTCGCTAGGGCTTTTTACCCTGGCATTCCTTCGCCAGTGCCTAGCAGTCCTTCGCTAGGGCTTTTTACCCTGGCATTCCTTCGCCAGTGCCTAGCATTACTTCGCTAGGACTTTTTACCCTGCACACTAGAGTGACATGTTAGATAACAAGTAAGACTTAACTTTTGAACCTTGTTGCCATTATCAAAACACAGGTTTGACTTGGGTGCTTTCTGCACCAACACGAACCACGTAAATCGGTTTGTTCCTCTTAGTTTTAGTTTTAGTTGGTGTTATTCCGCTTGCTCATTAAGTTTGTAGGAAGAAAAATCGAAAGATCGCTATTCACCCCCCCCCCCTCTAGCTTGACGGTAAGATCCTAACAAGTGGTATTAGAGCGAAGGTTCGCTCATCTACGAACTAACCGCCGAGAGAGTAACAAGCTAGAGGAAATGACGATTGAAGACAAATTGGGTGATGACATCAACATTCCACCTCCCTATGATCGCGAAGATTTCGATTGCTGGAGGATGCGAATGAAGACTTGGTTTGACATGGATTGGGAGTGCATAATGGTACTAGAAGAGCCCTTCGAAATTCTAAGGGATAAGTATGGGAAAAAGCTCCAACCTAGATATTGGAATAAAGAGCAACAATGTCAATCAATGGCAAATGAAAAGATAATTTCAATATTGCTCAATATTTTATCTAATGATGTAATTAGTGGTTTAGGTGAGTATAAGAATGCACATGAGTTATGGAACAAGATTGGAGTAATTCATGAAAACCCTACACAAGCTCAAATAGTAGAAGACCCAAAGGAAATAAGTTCAATGGTCCAAGAGAAGGAAGAAGAAAGAAATTCATCCATCTCATCAAGTGAAGTGGCACAAGAAAGTGAAAGGTCATCCACTTCATCAAGGGAAGAAGAAGAGATCTCCACTTCAAGGATTGAGGGGGAGGAGAGACCCACTTCAATACCGGAGCAAGAAAAAGCCTTAACCTCCACCAAAGCAAGAACAAAAGATCACATCATTTGCTTTGGATGCAACAAGAAGGGGCACTACAAGGACAATTGTCCATTAGGTAAAAAGGAGGTAACCCCTAAACCTGGGTCAATTCATTTAAAATCTAATATGGGTTGTAGGGAAAAGAAGGAGAAAAAGCACATTAGGTGCTACACGTGTGGGGAGCTAGGCCATTATCACACCAAATGTCCAAGAAAAGGAGAGCTCAAGAAATTGAAGCATTTGAGAAGATTGGAAAAGGAGGAGAAGAAGAAAAGTTCATATCAAGGGGGAGCTACAAGGGTAAGGGAGGTAATCCCTAACTTTAAACATGCTTCAACTTTTTCTATGTGTACTAGAAGTTATGAAAATTGCTTGCCTATGCGTAATTTTGATTTCAAATATTATGATAAAAGTAGGATTAATATTGCGTGCCAAAATGCTAAGAAATCCATGTATCATAATCAATCTAGAACTTTTAGACCTAAGGACCTAAGCATTAATCCTAAGAAAGGGAGACACATGCCTAGACAAAGTGGTAGATCTAAGAATTCCCAAAGTGGACATGGGAATACTAAGGTGAAGAACTTAGAAAGGGAAAATCAAGCCTTGAGGGCAAGGCTTGATAAATTAGAGAAAACCCTAGAAAGATTCACTAGTGAATCTAAGGGTTTCAACATGGTGTCAAGAAGTCAAAATCATGACAATGGTAGACCGGGTCTAGGATATAGACATATTAGGTCAAAGGCTAGTGAAAAATCATATGGGAAGGTGCCATATGACTATAGCAAAGGAAAGGTCAAAAATGACAAGGAAAAGTCATTTAAAGGGGAGAAGAAAAAGTTGACCAAGGACAAGGTGTGGAAAGTTAAGGAAGCAAGGGTTGTAAGTCAAGAAGCACCGGAGGTACACCGGTGTGGTCTTGCCTTTGTAGATAAGTCACCTAGGGGGTAACTAGGGCTATGAGCTCAAGGGATAGCTCTAGGAGTCATATTAGGATCCATGGGCAATGGATCTCAGGAGGATATCTCCTAGGAGATTAGATGGACCTGGGGAATGTGCTAAAGGGCTTGGAAAACTAGGGTGAGTCTTAATCCTAGGTAGTTGGCACATTAAAAGGGAGTTTTATGGATGAAAAGATGAAAATAGAACCATATTATGTGAAATTGGGTTTTAATGTGGAGATGCCATATAAATCAATGCTAGGGATGCATTGAGGTTGAGGATGAGAAGACACATCAAGAAGATATCAAAATTAGGACTTTAGGCCAAGGATAATTTAAACAAATTAGATAGGTTTGAATTTTGTGTCGATCTTGAGATTGAGGATAGATTTATTCAAGAACATATTTTTCCCAAGAAAACATAGGTACCAAAAATCTCTCCATTAAATTTTAGATTTTTTTGGAGATTTATGGAATTAATTATGCATTTATGAAATTAGGACTGAAAAGCTGAAACTGGAGTACCAGTCGACTGGTTCAGGATCAGTCGACTGGTCTAGTACAAATCAGAAACCAAGAATTCAAAATTAACAGTCGACTGCCCCTGGGGCAGTCAACTAATCTTTCTATTTAGTTTCTCAGTCGACTGCCCCTGGGGCAGCCGACTGATCTGCAAGAGTTTTAAAAGAAACAAGTCGCGCGGGGGGTGGTCGAACCTAGGGTTTCAGTGCCACCCCCTGCGATTTCCTCTCTCCCTCGACCTCCCCTCTTGCTCTAAGCCTTCCTAAAGCCCTAAGATCACCTTCCTAGCCTCTCTCTACCTCAGATCTAAGTCTAGGGTTGAAAGAACCTCTCTTCTCAAGTTAATCTTCATCAACCTTCACAATGCAACGTGCGGGAAAACGGTAATCACTTGTGTAGTTCATTTTTCACATTTAATTCTTGATTTAGAACTAACTTGTCCCATTTTGCATGTTTTCTTTGTTTTCCTTTGTCATGGGGTAATTTTTGATACATGCATGGGTAAATTGCATTGTAGAGTTGCACAAAAGAGAAGAATGGGAGAGGGGTCATCCCGACAGGGTCATGTAGATCCTGAGGCACCTCGGTTCCGTTCCGAGGAGTGCTGGTAGAGATTTGCGGATAATGAATTTGTATGAATGAATTGTAGGTATTTAAATAGGGCATACTTCCAAGAGAAACCCCCCCTACATTGCTGAGATGATCACATATTTTGGTATAGAGCAGCTAATATATTGTCAGCACCCTATTAATCTGGACTTGTGCAAGGAGTTTTATGTCAATCTTACATGCATGGGTTCCGATGATGGGACCTATGAGTCCATGGTGGCAGGTGTCACCATTCCCTTTTCAACTGTAATTTTAGGTTCATTTTTAGGGTGCAGGGCTTCAGACATTAATGTTTGACACAGCGTATCTTTGAAGCTAAGTGCATGAGTCCGTTTAGCAACATATTGTATAAAATTGTCTTAGATTGCATATTACCTATTGTCACCAAGGGAAGGTCGAAGATTCAGCTTTCTCACTTGGTAATTATGTATGCATTAGAAAGGAGATTAGATATCGACATCACCTTGCATGTCTTTTCATCCATTGTCCATTTTTTGGTCATGTTTTGACTGAATTCTTTGAGTCTAGAGGTATTTGCACTACTAAGGGTGAGGTGCATCGTCTGTCCAAGGACTATGACCAGATCGGCTCACGACAGCTATCCTTGGCGGGGATTGAGTGTCGATAGGGGGAGATGGCCTAGAGACAGCGTTTTGATTCCTCTAGTTCTGATGAGGAGGTTGCGCCTGCTGCTGGGGTTACACAGGAGGAGTTCTCTCTACTACGGGCAAATGTTCATGGACTGAGGGAGGACTTCCACACATTTCAGCAGCAGCAGGTTGCCATTCAGGGGGAGGTTCATGGTCTCACACAGTTTTGTCAGGGGTTTCAGCGGCAGTAGGATGAGATGTATGCGATGATGCAGAGCTGGAACCTGATGTATCAGGTCCCTCCTCCTCCTCCTCCAGGCGATGACATGTGATTTGATGATGAGGGTGTTGAGAGTGTGTGGCTTGGAGTTTATATTTATCTCTCAAACACTTGATTTGACATTGTAATGCTTAAAACATCGGGGCTATGACCCTTGTGACTTCCATTATGCTTTAGGTTGACTTTTGTATGAAACTTTGGATGTATGCTTTTATATTGCTTTATGAAGTTTTATTTCATGGCTTGATAATGCTTGTACTAAATTATATAATCTTGCTAGTATGGGCATAAGGAAATTTGCATGTATATGTATAGGTCTTGACGTAAGGGGTGAGAAGGGGGAGTTTTTATTATGCGCCTTATCTTGAAAGAAAAGGGGAGATTTGAAAGCAATTCTAGGTTTGAATTGGTATAGGATGGGCTTGGCAAACATATAGAATCTAATGTAGCCTTGAGAGTTGATACAAAATGAGACTTTTCAAAAGAATTGGAGTTTGTACCAAAAGTCAAGCATATTTGGTATTTTTTCACGAAACTATATTTATCTAGGATAGAATATATCCTAACAAATATGCTTGCAAAGTTTTAAATTTTTTTCAAATTTTGTGGAATTTTCTAGGGGTTTCTGAATTTGGGCTGAGAAATTCAGAATTGCAGTGTATCAGTCGACTGCCCCTGGGGCAGTCGACTGATGTTTCTGTGAATTTGCGAAATGAAGGCACCAGTCGACTGATGCTGGATCAATCGACTAATCCTTCTGGTTGTTGATTTCTGAGAGTTTTTCAGAAATAGATTGGGTTCTTTTTGACACTAGGGGTGGGATTGCTTAGGGCAATCTTTTTGATGGTGTCAAAGGGGGAGAACTTGTGGTGTTAAGTTAGGTTTGACTTAACTTGGTGTTGTGGAGAATTGAAAATTATGTGGAAGGCATAGGTTAAGGAGGAGGGCATGTTTATGTCTCTTAATGTGCTATGTTTTTAATTTTCAAATGTTATTCTTGTTGGTTTTACCTAACTTAAACATATTGCCACACATCAAAAAGGGGGAGATTGTTATGGCAATCGGCCCAAGTATGATCTGGAGGATCATGAGTTTTGATGTGTGTGTCAATATGATTAAGTTAGGGTTTCATGTTAATCTAATATGTGTATTTGAGTGTGCAGGTTTGCAGGATACACATAGACTTGGTTGGATGTCTTCAGGTATGGTGAAGGGTGGCATAGAGGCAAGCTGTGGGCTTATGTGTGCATCCGAAGGACCATGGACAAAGCAGGAACGATGAGCCGAGGGAAGCGAACTTTGAGGCGTACGTGAAGGATGGCATGGAGGCAAGCGAGGGCTTGTGTGCACATCTGAGGGACGAGGGCCAAAGTCGAAGAGGGCTTGAAGGTGACAGGTCGAGGCTGCTGGATGAAGGGTCAACCAGGTTGTGAGGGTTCAAGTACTGAGGGCATTGTACTCGGGAACTAAGTCATGAGTGTTGGGGTAATCGGCCCTGAGATGATCTGGAGGATCATGGGGTTTTGATGTGTGCGGTCAATATGGTTAAGTTAGGATTTATTGTTAGACTAATATGTGTACATGAGTGTGCGGGTGTACAGGTACACATGGACTTGGTTGATGTCTTCTGGTGAAGGATGGCATGGAGGCAAGTTGGAGGCTTGCGTGCACATCCGAGGGATCGTGGATAGCAGGGACGATGAGCCGAGGGACGCAGACTTCGAGGCATACGTGAAGGGTGGCATGGAGGCAAGCTGGAGGCTTGCATGCGCATCCGAGCGACGAGGGCCAAATATGAAGAGGGCGTGAAGGCAATAGTCGAGGCTGCTGGTGAAGAGTCAACCGGGTTGTGAGGGTCTGAGTATGAGTGTTTGTACTCAGGGGCTAAGCCGGGAGAGTTCGAGTGCGGAGTGACATGTACTCGGGGAGTGTAATCCTAGGCTTAGGCTCGGACCAGTCGACTGCCCCAGGGGCAATCGACTGGTGTAGGCTGGAACAGGCTGGCAGATTCGAACGTTGTACTGTAACTGTCGAATCTGAGTGGGACCAGTCGACTGCCCCAGGGGCAGTCGAATCTGAGTGGGACCAGTCGACTGCCCCTGGGGCAGTCGACTGGTAGCACCTGTTTCAGATTCGAGCCCTATTTAAAGGGGCTCGTTTCAGGCTACTATCTCTTGATGAAACTCGCTTGGGAAAAGTGAATTAGTAGTCTCTTGTGCTCAGAGAGCGTCCGAAGTGTTGTGGCGAGGTTTCTCCACCCACAAGGAGCGACAGAGTTAGCCAGAGGTTATCCGAGGCGTGATCCACCGACGGATTCTTGGATTAGTCACCCGTCCAGGGTGGATACCAAGTAAATCTTCCATGTTAGCATTGGTTAGTATTTGTTTAATTGTTTTTATTGTATATTCCGCTGTGCAACTAACTGTATAGGAAGAAAGGGGTTGAAAAATTACTATTTACCCCCTCTAGCAAACGCATTCGATCTATCAGTGAGGGTTAGAGTGCGAAGAGAAATGTACTCGGGAAGGGTAACCCTAGACTTAGGGATGGACTAGTCGATTGATCCAGGATAAGTCGACTGGTGTGACCAGAATTTGAAGAGTTAGGCTGTGACTTTCGAATTAGAAATTACCAGTCGACTGGTACTGGACCAGTCGACTGGTAACGGTCATATTCAACCTCGAGCTCTATTTAAGGGATCTCATTAAGGTTGTTTCTCCAAGGGCGAAACTTGCTTGGGAAAAGCTTGTTAGTAGCCTATCTTGCTCAGGGATTGTCCAGAAGCTGTGGTGAGATTTCTCCACCCACAAGGAGCGACAAGAGCTAGCCGGAGGTGCTCCGGGGAATCATCCACCGAAGGATCGGGATCGTCCACCTTACGGACAGCCATGGAGTTGGAGTTTTATCTCCGAACCACGTAAATTGGTGTGTTCCTCTTAGTTTTAGTTTTAGTTTGTGTTTATTCCGCTTGCGCACTAACTTTGTAGGAAGAAAAATCGAAAGATCTCTTTTCACCCTCCCTCTATCTTGACGGTAAGATCCTAACACAAATCACATACATATAGAATAAATACTCAAATAGTAAATTTTATTTATCAAATAAATAAGATAACGTTAAAGCCAATTATCTTTAGGACACCTCTCAACTATAAGAGAATCGATCTGCCATGGACGTGTTGGCCTCACTACAGGTCGATCCGTTTGTTATCTGTATACGCAACCTTACCCTGTTTTGTAAGAGTATTTCCGAGACTCTAATTCATGACCTCTAAGTCACATAACAACAACTTTGTTATTACGTTAAACCGCTTGAGAGGTTACCAAGTCGGTGCCTCATCGGATAGCATGAGCGGCTGCTTCGCTACCTTGCATCTTTTTTGTTGAACAATAAAAAGTTTAGAATTACCTTATAGCATAATTCCTTGCTTGCTGCAAAGATGGAAGGAGATGAAGATGTTTAGGGTGAAAAATTCAAATCAGTTTAATAAATTTAATATGATTAATTAATTAATATCTAAATATAATGACATTAATAAAAAATTATTTGTAAAACAAAAAATTGATATAGAAAATATTAACACTGTGTGTAAATTTACAACCTACCAACATAGGAAAGGGATGGTAGCACCGATGGTTCTTGCTCGAGAGCGGCAACCTTACTTACTCCAAGATTTGGCTGTGGGATCTATCCTAGGTCCCTATGGGTCGAGGCATCAACATCATCAATAGTGTCTCCATCAGTAACACTCTCTCCATGTGGCGGTCAAATCCTTACAACTATATATATTCACAACACAATCATTTCAACAAACACATAGAAGTCAACATACACATAAAACAAGCATAGACATTTTATTGAAATAGGAAATATACAAATACATAGTTCATACAACATCATCATATTGTAGCTACCTCCTACATCCTAAAATTTGAATCGTAAACAAGGAGTATTCTGAGTCTTGTCTTTTCTCTGAGTTTTTCATTTTGTAAGAGGCTCTCTACCCACAAGGAGTATTCTGGAGATTGTGCTACATTTGCCTCGGATTAGCAACCACCCAAGTTATAATCACATAACTCGTCAATGCCTCTTTTCTTTTTGCTTAGCTATTTTCTTTATGTTATTTGCTTGTGATAACTAATGCCCATCTTAGTTTGAAAGAACAAAAGATTAGTTTTATTTTTTAGGGGTAATGCACCCCACCCCCTCTCTTGCTGACCACATGATCCCACCATAAAATTGTGGCAAAGATCATCATGTACCTTCTAGAATAACTTTCTGAATGAAGGGTCCACTCATATCTACGAAAACCTCAAAACCAGCAACTTGGGTACTCATGGTAGTAAGTAGCGAAGAGCGATGGCTCAAGGCATCCACTATATGGTTCAGGCTCCTTGCTTGATGTGTCAACGAAAACGTAAACTCCTACAAATAAGCCACCCACTTGGCATATTGCCTACTTGTCTTGTGTTGGCCATTGATGTACTTTAAAGCTTTGTGATCACTAAACAAGATGAATTCCCTCTGTACCAAGTAATGTCATCAATGCTTCATAGACTAAACAATGGCATAGAACTCTAAGTCGTAGATAGAATAATTCTTCTTGAATATGGACAACTTTTCACTGAAGAAGGCAATCAGATGCTCGAATTGGCTCATAACACCCTGTATCCCAAAATCAAATGCATCACAGTTGACTTTGAACACTTGGTTAAAAATAGGTAGTGCCAGAACTAGTGCTTCAATCATCTTCTACTTAACCAATTGAAAACTAGTCTCTGCTTCTTTAGATCACTTGAAATCACATCCCTTGAGACACTAGGTGATGGGAGCAATTAGAGTGCTAAAATTTTTGATGAATCGGTGGTAGAAAGAAGTCAAGCTATGGAAACTTTTGGCGCCGTGCAAGGTCCTCGGCTAAGGTCACTCCAAGATTGTGTCTATCTTCACTTGATCTGCATGCACACCATTAGTAGAAACAATGAAGCCAAGAAGACCATAGATAAAACATCTATAACTCAAAACATGAAGAGAAGAAAGAAAAGAAAGCTTATCGTCGATGCATGATTCTTATTGGAGGATCTCCTTGCTTTGGAGGTAGACGGATCATCAAGGAGGTTGTGATGTGGCTCTAGGGTCTCCCCTAGAGGGGAGGACCCTTCTCCAAGGCCCTAGAGAAAATCCCTAGCCAAAAATCCCCTAAAAGGGAGAGAACCCCCCTTTTATAGGGGCTCGACACGCCTCAAGGGGGATGACATGAGGCCATACGGTTGGCACCGCCTGGCTATGTGCCACATGCCCCTGGGGCACAGGGCCGTGTGGTTTGGCATGGCCTAGCTATGCGCCACATGGCCTCTGGGGCACTGGGTCGTGCAGCTAGCACAACCTCACCATGCCACACATGTCCAAAGAGTCTCGGGTCGTGTCAATCTTGTATCTACTTTTTGGGCAGTATGGAGCCATGCGGGAGGCACGCCCCTGTGCCAGGGGGTATGGGGTCATGCGGGTGGCACGATCATATGACACGGCCGTACCTAGGAGTGGCACAACCTGTGCCCCCTTTTTGTCCCTCAAGATGATATTTTCTCAAGTTAGTGTCTTCAATAAAATTGTAGATCTTGAAGTCCTTTTTAATTCTCATATAGACAATCTTGAGATTCCAATCGAGAAAGAAGTTATGGCCATTACTAGATCGGTCTACAGTGTAGTCTAGGTGTGCCACTTCACACGCCCGTGTCTAAGGGAGGCATGGTCGTGGGGTTCCTTTTAGCATGGATGGATATTGTTTTCATGGCCTGAGGTCTAAAGCAAAGTTGTACATCTTGAAGTCCTCTTCATTTTGATAGGAAGAACATCCCCAAACTCCAACCGAGCAAGAAGTTATGATCATTTCAAATTCGGTCCATAGTGTAGTCCTCTTTATAGGTGTGCCTCCTTGGTATACGACCATGTCTTGCTTATCATTTCATCCAAACTTGCTCCATTTTGCTCTGAAAACTCATCCTATCAATGAAATCCAACAAAGAGTAGTTCTTCAAACCAAGATAATTAAAGTAGCCAAAATAATAGAGATAGGGTGTGATAAAGTAGATCATGCTTGTGAAATACAAGTAGATGTGCATCAACAGTGCATAAAATTATATATAATCTATGCACATTATCAGATGTTTACTTTACTCATAATTCTAGAGGTGATCGACTCGACCCTTTCCATCGACCTTATAAAAGTTTTCTACCAGTCGACTAATCTCAAAGTGGTATTCAACCACATGAATTTTCATTGATTAAATTGATTATCATTGATCTAACAATTTAAGTTTGTTATTGTGTTCAATTGACTGGGCTTAATTGTTGTATTTCTCAAAAACCACTAATTTAGTTATTTATTATCAATTGAATTTCTAGTTTTTACCATAGCTTATGGTGTCGATTCATTAAATATAAAAAATTGAATACATAGAAATGTTAGTTAAACTAGTGGTTAAGATGATGACTAGATAAATTGTAATTTTCTAAGTGATGGGCATAAAATTAGGGAGAAAAATAGGTTTTGGGGCACACATGTGAAACCTTATCTGGGCCCTATGCTAGCTCCACCCATGGGCATAATTATACACAAGATGATGTATGGAGTATAAGGAACTTGGTTTGAAGTATTTCTGTGGTACCTAAGACTATCAACATCATTTCAAACTGTTCCAGAAGGAATCTATAACGACGGTCAGTCATCGAAGTTCGACCCACGTGGATGCTGACTGGAGGGGAAGAATTTCGAGCCCTGCGAGATCAACACGAGCATTAGGGGAACACGCCGAAGGTTGTCCGGTAGAGCTCACTCTGACGCTCAAATCAGTGCCTCGTTGGACAAAAAGAGAAGGCAGAAAGACTGTATGAGTTGTAGAGAATGTGCCCCCCTTACCAGAGGGGTTGGACTACCTTTTATGCTGGTGGCGGTGATGGACCCAAAATAGATGTCACGAATGTGGATCTCAAATTTAGATATTTATAAAGCTGAAAACCCTTTGGCTAACAAAGAAAATATAGAATAGGGGCCTCAGGTCATATTTTTCCAAGGACTAGTTGTGAGTGGTTAATTCGAGCTTGCAGGTTTATTTGTCATTTGATATTTGGGTTTTCTAATAAAATGGGGGTTTTTGTGATAAGGAAATGAAATAACACTTGGAACAAAATAGGCTTAACTAAGCAAGGTAATGAACCAAGGAAATGCAAGAACTACACTTAACCTAATTGACAATTGAACAAGTAAATCCAAACTATAGAATTGAACTTAAAGAACTAATTGCAGGTAATAAATTACAGAAAACTGATTTGCAAGAGAATTAATTACAGATAAAAAAAATGAAAACAAACATGGCTTAAGCACTTGGCTTGAAGTGTAAAGGAGCAATTAGAGCAACTTGAAGAACATAAATGCTTGGACAAAATTATCCTAATTTAGAACATCAAATCAATTTATACTCGAAACTTCCCTTTGCCGTCACACAAAGGATGAGCTATGAACCCCCTAGCTCAAAAACCATTGAAGAAAAGTTCCCTGGATCAGTTTGCTGTGTTCTGCTCTCCTGATCGATCAACCCGACCGATCAGGTCCTCTTCTGATCGGTCACGGGACCGATCAGCATGTTCTCTGTCCGATTAACCCGATCGGTCAGTAGCTGAAAGTGATCACCGATCATTTCCTCCTCGACTGGCTGATAAGCGGTCGACTACGGAAACTCCCAGAACACCTTCGAGAACCCCTCTACAATGCTTCGACAGCTTCGGACAACGGATTCCAACAGTCAGCGAGGATGGATCGATGGAATCAGCAGCGTCGGCAGAACCCCCACCTAAACTTCCAAAAACGAAATCGATTAGCAAAACTGACCTCGATGATCTGAAACTTGAGAAGAAGACGATTTGATGTCGTCGCGCGATCTAAGGAAGAAAATGAAAGACAAAACAATCAAGAAAAGAAGAAATGGCGATCTGAACTCTACTCTGCAGCTAGCGAACTCGCGACGTGACCCCGTAGAAGAAGAGGGAATTCTGCTTTTAACTTATCCCATTTAAATTCGGACGGCTGAGATTGTTCTGGCTTCATCCATCGGTCAAATCAAGTCCGATCTGAACCAAACTTCCCAGATCTTGATCTGTGGCTCTGATCTACTCCTCTTTGACTTGGATCGTTCAGATCTAGATCGGTTGGCTCAGATTACCCTGATATTTGAATGGACGGTTTAGGCTCTCTCGAGCTTGATCCAACGGCCGGATTAACTCCGATTAAGCTCCAAACTTTAGATCTTGATCCATTGAATTGATTAGCCCTGTCTTGAACTTGGATTGATCAGAAACTCACAAAAGGTTCAGATCTAGCCGTTCTCTTGAATGAATGGCCCATATTAATCCGATGCTTGATCACCTTGATCCGGATCCAATTCTGGCTCAATCTGGTCCAATCTGATCTAGGTCCATGATCATTTGGAGCCTACAAAATTAGATTCAAAATTAATGCCAAAATATCTCAATTATAGAAAGATTTGAATCAAAAGACAAAATAGAAAGAATTCATGAAACCTTATGTAAATGCAAACTTAAGCATATAAAAGTGGATCAAAACATGGATTTGAGAACCTACATTTATCAACAAAATGGTAGTTATCAACTCCCCCACACTTACTCTTGGGCGTCTCGCACAAGGCAACTAGTAAACTAAGATGTATCCCCCTAGATTAGTCTTTATCATAGTTAGAAGCAATTGAAAGGAAATTATCTAGGGTTGTCAATTCTCAAAAATCTAAACTCAATGGACTAGCAACTTGTCCTTAAATCAATAACTTAGCATACTTCATCCATCATGACTCATTGAGATGAATTTCAAAAAAAAACCTTGCAAGGGAAGTTCTAAGGTGGCTCTCTTCCTGAGTTCTACATTTAAATGAAACTTGGAGTTCACTCAAACATAATCATGGTTCTTGCACTACCATAGGCTTGATTATTATCTACTCTCCACCATCATTCTTGATTAGGATCCACATCTATAAAAGCTTATTTAGACAAGGTAAAGAAGATATATGAAATGATAGAATTATAATAGAAATTCAATGATCTTGATACTAAAGATTCATGATAAAGAAAGTAAAGAAATGTGACATGAAAAGGAAACATAGAAAAGAAATATAGCATGATAAGAAATTATGGAGAAGATATATGACGAAATAAGAAAATATGGAAAAAGCTTAGAAAGTAGAAGACTTGGACACCAAAATTTGTAACTCAATGCACTTTGCCCTCTTTTATGGTCTTCTCAATGAATTCAACGTCGTGATGGAGCAGGGATCAGCTAATTCAGATGAGAACCCTCAAATTTCAGTGTTGAATTCAGGGCCATTCTGTGCCAACTCTGCTGATATGTCACTGGACCGATCAGACATTGTCTGATCGGACTGGGGATCGGACTGGTCAGCTCTTGATCGGTCTCCAGACCGATCAGGACTCTCACAGAAGCTGTTTTGTGCAGAATTCTGAACTGCTCTGCTCAATTTTCAATCCTCCAAACAATAACTCGCTCTTGAACTTCAATCAGCTCCTTGTAAACAACTTCAAATTCAAAATCTAACCTATCTTTTGAACCTTCATATTTTACTGTCTTTTCTTTTCTTTCTTTTCTTCTGTTTTTCTCAGCTGCTTCTTTTGGTTTCCTGTTTTTGTTTGCAGCTAACTTCTGTTTTCTTTTTTTTGTCTCTTCAATGCCTTCTGCCATCTGCCACTATAATATTTGAAACATCACATAATAAGAAGGGAAGTAAAATACTTGGCACACTTTCAATTAACTCTTTGCGACCCAAAATTGGCACACTTCTACTTATTGGTTGCCAAATACTTGATTGACCTTAACATTTGATAAAATGCTTGCATCCTCCCCCACACTTAAACTTTTGTCCGTCTCGGGCAAAGCAACATCAAGAAACATTGAAGTACCCAAGTCCAATGAAAATATTATAATGAAAATGAAACTTACGGAAGGAAAATGGAATACAAAGTAGATAAACAAATAAGATTGCAAAAATGATATGAGAAAGCAAACAAAATGATTCACCTCTATAAATGTGGTCAAATCATAGAAATATAGCTTTGAAAGAACCTAAGCAAGTTCTAGAGCACAATCACATGTGTGTATCATAATTATTAGTCCAATCCTCACTAGGTAAAAAGAATTCATCTCAAATCATCACTCTAGAGTCCATAGCTAAGTACTACTCAAGCATCCAAGAATTTTCATCCAATGGCTCAAATCCTAAGTTTTAACAACCAAATTTAATTTGCTTTCAAGGGACTCTAAAATGATATAAGAAAATCTAGATGGATACATTTATTCCTAGTCATGCAAGACACAAAGTACCAAAAAGAATAAAATGGTATCTACAATGACTCTTATTCAATCTACACTCACCAAGCATTATTAAAAAGAACTCATTGAAAGATCGATGTGGGCGTGCAGAGGGGGGGGTGAATGCACTTTCTTTTTATCGTTTGATCTCTACAAAGATGTTAGCGCAGCGGAAATAATATGCAAAAGAAATAACAATGCTAACAAACCGTATTTAGTTGGTATCCACCCCGACCGGGTGACTAATCCAACAATCCGTCGGTGGATCAAACCCCGGATAACCTCCGGCTAGAACTCGTCGCTCCTTGTGGGTGGAGAAACCTCGCCACAGCACCAAGGACACTTCCTGAGTATACAAGACTACTAACTTGCCCTATCCAAGCAAGTTTCGTCAAGAAAGAAAGTAGGAAACGAGCCCCTTTAAATAGGGCTCGAATCTAAAACAGCCGCTACCAGTCGACTGACCAAATGGCAGTCAACTGGTCCCACTCAGATTTGACCGTTACAGCATAACGTTCAAATTCTGGCCAGCTGTTCCAGTTGGCACCAGTCGACTTCCCCAAGGCCAGTCGACTGGTCCGAGACCTAAGCCTAGGGTTTCTCTCCGAGTACAAATCTCTCCGCACTCACACCCTCCCGGCTTAACCCCTGAGTACATGCACTCATACTCAGCCACTCTCAGCCTAGTTGACTTTTCACCAGCAGTCTTGACTGTTGCCTTCACGCCCTCTCCATCTTTGGCCCTCGTCCCTCGGATGCGCACGTAAGCCTCCAGCTTGCCTCCATGCCACCCTTCACGTACGCCTCGAAGTCTGCGTCCCTCGGCTCATCATCTCTGCTATCAATAGTCCATCGGATGTGCACGTAAGCCTCCAGCTTATCTCCATGCCATCCTTCACCTGAAGACGTCGACCAAGTCCATGCGTACCTGTACACCTGCACACTCATGTACACATGTGAGAATAACACAAACCCTAACTTGACCATATTGCCCATACATCAAAATATCATGATCCTCCAGATCATCTCAGGGCCGATTGCCCCAACAATCTCCCCCTTTTTGATGTGTGGCAATACGTTAAGTTAGGTAAATATATAGCAATAATGATAGCACAAGCAATTGAAATTCAAGCATAACATACAAGAGGCTACCTCCCCCTTAACTTATGCTTTCTCCCAAATTTCAGCCCTTATTGCTAATCCTAAGTTAGAGTTAAAGTTACAACCAAACCTAAGTTAAGTTTCAACCAAATCCTAACTTAACACTCAAGTTCTCCCCCTTTGACATCATCAAAAGATTGCCCCAAGAAACCTAACCCTAGGTGCCAAAAAGAACTTAACCAGATTTCTGAAAACCCCTTCAGAAATCACAAAAACTTATTCTGCCTATACTACCAGTCGACTGCCCCCAAGGCAGTCGACTGATACGACAGATTTCAGAATTTCAGTCGAAATTCAGAAATGAATAAAAAATTCCAGAAAATCTAGAAAAATATGAAACTTTGCAAGCACCGTTGTTAAGGTATTCCCTACCCTAGAAAAATTTTGGTTAATAAAAAACATCAACCGTGCTTGACTTTTGGTACACACTTAAAAATTTTCAACTAAGGCCAACTTTGTATCAATCTAGAGTTCTAGTGATGGGATCCTATACTTGTCATTCTCTAGCACCTCTAGTTGATATTCAAAATGATTCCCAACTCCCCCTTTTTCAAATAAATGTATTGATTTTTACAAAACCCTTAATGTCTTAATGATCATCTTTTCTAATCATGATATTTTCTTGATTTTCAACCAAACCATACTAGATAGCAATCATTTGAGAATTGCAAACATATCATGAATATATAGATAACGATTACAAAAGAAAACAACATGATTTAGCAAAAGATTAGATCTTTAAAAAAACTATGAAAAATAAGACACACTCTGAATATGATAGCATAAAAGGTGCATAATTCATAAAGTTAGTCAGCAAATAAACATCACGCCAGTGCCATGAGCCAACAGGCCAGAAGTCATTTAGAGAAGTACAATCATCGAAATGAGGAGTGTTTGAGAGGTATAATAAAGTAATCATGACAATACACCCTCAACACTATAACCCCAAAACTGCATCAGCTGATCAGAAATACATGTGGTCATCACCATATGGAGGAGGAGGAGCAGGAGGACCCTGATATAATAAATCCCATCGCTGCACCATCTCGTACATGGTATCCTGCCTGGTCATAAACCTCTGGTAAACTCTGTCAGACCATGTACCTCTCTCTGAGTAGCTGTCTGGTCCTGCTGAATACTCTGGACGCCCTCCTGAATAGTATGAACATCCTCCTGGAGTCGGGTAAACTCTGCTCGTGTGATAGGCTCAGCGGGCTCCTCATCAGCAGCTTCCTGGCGCTCCCTCCAAATGAATACCCCCTGTCTAGACTCAATGCCTGCCAAAGACAATTGGCGGGTGCCAATCTGATCATAGTCTTTGGACAGGTGTCTAACCTGACCACTAGTGACCCGAATGCCAAAACGCAGTTGGAAGAACTCAGTTAACATATGACAAAAAGGCATATAAATCTTCCCATTCACACTCTGGGACAGGTGACAGATGGAGGCAAACACATGCAGGGACACATCTATATCCAGTCGTCTCTCAAGCGCATACATCATCACTAAGTGAGGCAACCTAATCCTTGCCCTCCCCTTAGTGACGATGGGTAGGAGACATTCTACCATAATCTTGTAGAGCACATGACTGGATGGACTCATGGGTTTTGCGTCAAAAGTACGTTCAGATTCATGTCTATGTCTCCTGAAGTAGTGGACATGAATCTGATCAATAGTGACACCTGGGAATTCAAGTGGTTCAACAATGTTTGGAAAGTAGGTATTGGCATTGTTTGAGGCCCGACATTCTAGGAAATTGGCTAAAACCATGGGTGTGAAAGGAATGGTGACACCCGCTACCCTTGACTCATAAACTCTATTATCTAGATCAAGACAAGTCAAATTTGCAAAGAACTCTTTGCACAGATCAAGATTGACATCATGTTGGCAATAGACAAGTTGTTCTATGCCGAAATGGGTAATCATCTCAATAATGTGAGGCCCCTTCTCTTCAAAGTATCCTTTACTGAGATATCGACAGGGTAGTTGAACAAATTCGTTCTCCTCGAATCGCTTTTTGCATTCCAAACTTCTAAACCTAGACTCTTCTGAGTCTTGGGGACTTGGTCGAGATGACCCCTCACCCCTAGATCGTTTAGACACAGCCCTAACACACCAAACACATGTATGCATACCAAAGTGACCCCCCCCCCAAAACAGAAGATAACAAAGGAAACACAAAAATCATCATATTAGTGTTAATACGAAGCCTAAATGGAGAAGTAAACCTCAAACATCATACCTTTTCGTCCTTTGCATTTTGAGATTTGGAAATCACGTGGGTTGACTTGAAGAGGAGTTTTCTACTAACCCTAGAGGTAGATCAGAGTTAGGGAAGAGTTTTAGAGCTTAGGTGGAGCTTAGGACACAAGAGGAGTTGAAAGAAGATGAAAATCGCCGGGAGAAATGAGCCAAAACTCTAGATTTTGTTTTCCTGGCGCGCTCTCTCTTTTTATAGAACCCGCGACCCAGTCGACTGCCCA
>JAGFNQ010002893.1:34025-129573 GCA_024364735.1 Boesenbergia rotunda | reverse complement strand
TATTCTTGTCGTGCCTTTGGAGTGTAACGCCCCAAAATTCCCATTTTTAGTTCTTAAAGTCCTTAGAATTATTTAAAAATGGTTTAGAAATATTCTAGATATTTTTAGGGATTTTTAGAATTTTTTTATGGAATTTTCCGAGTCCGTTTAGTATTTTTAAAAATGGAAAAACGTTTAAGGGCAGCAGGGGGTTCGAACCCGCGACCACAAGGAGACCAGGCGCGAGTGTGACCAGCTGGGCTAGGGTATCAAGCACAACAAAAGGTGGAGAGAAATAAATTTATGAAGTAGTTACACTTTTTTCATTAAGATAGTATAAATAGATGATTAAAGAGAGGAAAATGGATGTTTTGGTTTTCTTTTCCCCACCCTAGCCGCGCGACGCCCAAACCCTCACGCCGACCCCTCTTCCTCCTCTCTTGGGCGAAAACCACACCAAGCACCAAGACCTCCTCTCTCCTCTCTTCCAAGGGGCGCCGGCCAAGGAGGGATCAAGGAGAGCGGAGCGTCGTGTTCGTCTCGATGAGGAGAACACGTAGGCGCGGACGGTTCGTAGAGATTTCAAGCTTCTCCCGAGCCCTAGACGTCAATTTTGGTTGTAAGTTCAAGAAAACCATGGTAAGTACTGCTCACCTGCAGTAAGAGGCGGTTTTTCCACAAGAATTTCCCTTAAAAGTTTTTAAAAAGAGATATTTCCTTTTTTTTTAAGTTTTTGCATGTGATCTTAGTTCATTATATGCTTGTATAAGTTTGATAAAGCACCCTATGTGAGATTAGGGGCTAAGAAAGTTATGAGAAAAGAAAAGAGAAGATAAAGATAAGAAAAGAAAAGGCCAAGGCCTTAAGAAATCTCCAAAAGTCAAGACTTAGGGATTTTAGCACGCAAGGTGCTCGAGAAAATGCCAAGGCATTTACAGATAAGAAAGAAAAGAAAGAAAAGCTATTTTATTTTCTAAGGCCAGTACCCGGCGTCCAAGGGCGTCGTTAAAGAAATCCAGGTGTCCAATTCCAAGGTCTTGGCCCTGGTAGACCAAGGTCTGCTCTATTAGGATTGGTGGCTCGCTACCCCAACCTTTTAGGGAACGCGCATGAAATGGTACTTACGTCTTCAGTGGATCCAAGTGATTATTATTTTCAAGTATATGCTTTAGCAAAGTTTCTAAAGTTTAAAGAGTTTTCAATAAAAAGTTAAAGAATAGCAAAAGTTTCAAGTTGAGCCAAGAAAAGTAAATTGAGATTTATTAATGCTTGAGTATGCATGTTTTGAGTTATACATGTTCTTAGTTTTCTTTCAAGCATATAAGTATCTCATATGATTTTCATATTGTTCAAGAAGCATGTTTGCACATTTCGAGATTTTGTGAGCTAGATAGTACTTACTAAGCTTTTTGCTTACTAGTTGCATTTCCTCTTACTGCAGATAAAGGTAAAGGCAAGCAATTCTGAAGGAAGGCGACGAGGCGGTGCTGAGTAAAGTGTGTGTGGTGGCTGATTTTGGAGAGATCTTTGAGATGAGACAATTTAGTTATTTGAATTACAATGTTATAGTTTATTCAAATTTCAAGTTCTTGCTTTATGGAGTTTAGCGAACATTTAAGCTTTGGATAGTTTTACATGCTCAATTTCTTAGAGTAAAGATTTCATGTCATTTCATTTAGCATACATATCCTTATGATTTCATTGGATGAGTAGAAGTGTGAGTAGTTGGAAATATTGATACTTTGTTAGAGAATTAGATGCATGTGCCAAGATAGTATTAATTTCTCTTTGAATCAAGTTTTTATTGCTTAAATATGTTTAGAAAAGTTGCATTCACATTTCATAATGCCTTAGCAAGGTTATAGAACATGTATTTGGTGTTATGAATGCATAGGAGTCAAGATTGGTACAAACTCTAATGTTAAAGTTCATATAACCTTGAATAGCTTATTTTCTTCCGCAAAAGTCCAAATTTCATGTCTATGGATTCATTTTGATTGGCTAAATTGTTTAGAAAACTGGCATAGAGTATAGAAATGGTATCATGATTCTATATGGCTCGAAAGTATAGGTTTGGTGGAGTTTTGAAGCAAGTGCCGAAACCTGAAAATTCAGATTTCAGGCTTATCAGTCGACTGATACAGTATCAGTCGACTGATACCCGAAAACTGAGTTGGGCGAGGTAGGTTTCAATAAGTTTCATCTTACAAGTTTTTGAGAAAGAAAGTGTGACATGGTATCATGCATGACTACTTAAGTTAGAATATCATTCTTAGATGAATTTAAAAGAAAAAAAAAGATTTTCAGCATTTTTAGTCGTGCGTTAGAGTCGAGAAGTAGACAAAAGTAACGATCCGTCTAAGGCAGGAGAAGGCGGGTCGCTACAGGTGGTATCAGAGCAGTTCCCATTCTCCAGCATCACACACACATCAGCATCAACCTTGCCGTCTTCAAGTAAGAAAGTTTTAAGTTTCAGTTTTCTATTGCTCCTTTATTTAATTGCAGTACAGAGAAATGCTTAAGTACTTACTCATATGTGCATAGAACAAGGAAGCATATTTAATACCTTAGTATCATAGAATCATGTTTAATCCCTAGAATGGATATTAGATTTCTAAGTAAGAAGACAAGTTTATACCTAGAGAGGTAGTAGTGAGTTCTTGTTCCCTTATGCATTATTAGATGGCAAGAAGAGACCGAGCTCCTAATGCTAATAACAGAACTCCAGTTCAAGATAACAATGAGCCTGGCACAGAACCACCAAACCTGATGGCAGTCATTGCTCAAATGCAAGCTCAGATTACAGAACAACAGAAGACCATCGCCACACTGATAGCAAATCAGCACCCAGTGCCCCCTACACCACCCACAGCAGAAGTGGAAACCCCAGTGGTGGCTGAAGTTTCACCAGTCACACAGGAGACCCCTGCCATGAACCGAAGACAAGAAGCATACCTCGTTCAGTGGCAGAGGCTGAAACCTGAAAGCTTCTCAGGCACGACTGAGCCCTGGGATGCCCAGGCTTGGTTCAAGACTTTAGAGAGCACAATGGAGCTTCTTGACTGGCCAGAAGTCGAGAAGGTCAAATGTGCCTCCTTCTGCCTAACTGGAGATGCTCGTATGTGGTGGGAGCGAGTCAAGAGTAAGAGGATAGTCAACCAGATGAGCTAGACAGATTTCGAGCAAGAGTTCTATGAGGAGTTCTTCCACATGCGGGTTACCAACAAGCACTACGAGGAATTCACGGAGTTCAGACAAGGAGAACTATCCGTGGACGAAGCAGTGAAGATGTTTAAGCGGTTAGCTCATCTGTGCCCAGAGCTAGTTAGCACAGGAAAAGAGATGGTTATGCTAATGCTCAAGATGTTAAGGCCTGAGATAGCGTTAAAGAGGGCTAGCAGTGTTAAGAGGCCACAAACCTCCGAAGAACTAATAAGTGGTGCTTTGACCACTGAGCACTACTTAAACAGTATAAAGGCCACCAGAAAGGTTGAACGATGAAGTTCTTAACAACCTTACCGTCAGGGGAAGTAATGGCCTCTACTCAGAGGCTAAAGGCAGTACCAATCTGGATTTCCAACCGAGAGCTCTATAGTGACTTGACAGTCCTTGAGATGAAGGATTATGAAGTCATTTTAGGGATGGATTTCCTCAGTAAGTACAGCGCTTCAGTGGACTGCCGTAGAAGGAAGGTGGTTTTCAGCCCAGAAAGAGAACCACCATTCGAGTTTCAAGGAGCCCCAAAGAGGAAGACTCAGAAATTTCTCTCAGCCTTGCCAGCCCACCAGATGCTAGAGCAAGGGTGTGCTGGTTTTCTTACACACATAGTGGACTCAGAAGCAAAGAAAGAACTCAAGCAGGAGGATGTACGGGTAGTCTGCGAATATCCAGAAGTGTTCCCAGAAGAACTACCTGGACTACCGCCCAACAGGGAGGTGGAATTTGAGATTGAGCTGGTGCCAGGTACCGGTCCGGTCTCAAAAGCCCCATATCGTATGTCTCCTGCAGAGCTGAAAGAATTACAAGAGCAACTCCAGGAGCTACTAGACAAGGGCTTCATCCGCCCGAGTCATTCACCCTGGGGAGCTCCTGTACTTTTCGTCAAGAAGAAGGATGGGTCTATGCGTCTGTGCATAGACTACAGAGCTCTGAACAAGGTAACCATCAAGAACAAGTACCCCCTTCCTAGAATAGATGATTTATTTGATCAACTCAAAGGGGCTACAGTGTTCTCAAAGATAGATCTGCGTTCTGGGTATCATCAGCTAAAGGTTAAAGAAAGTGACATCCCCAGGACGGCCTTCAGGACAAGATACGGCCACTACGAATTTGTAGTGATGCCTTTTGGAGTAACCAATGCTCCAGCAGTCTTCATAGAGCTGATGAACCACATCTTCAGGGAGTATCTCGATAAATTCGTCATTGTATTTATTGATGATATCCTCATATACTCACAGACTCCAGAAGACCATGCTACACACTTGAGGATAGTGCTGCAGATCCTTCAGCAGGAGAAGCTCTATGCAAAATTCTCAAAGTGTGAGTTTTGGCTAGATCAGGTGACCTTCCTAGGTCACATTGTATCCAAAGAAGGCATTCAAGTTGATCCAGCCAAGATAGAAGCAGTCAGCAACTGGTGTAGACCCAAGAATGCCAGTGAAATCAGAAGCTTCTTAGGCCTGGCAGGATATTACAGAAAATTTGTGGAGGACTTTTCCAGAATAGCCTCTCCACTCACAGCCTTGACCAGAAAGAACAAGAAGTTTGAATGGTCAGATAAATGCGAGCACAGTTTTCTAGAGCTGAAGAAGAGACTGACCAGTGCTCCCATCCTGACGGTTCCAGAGGGTGACAAGGCCTTTGACATCTACAGTGATGCATCCAAGATGGGCCTTGGAGCTGTCCTCATGCAAGAAGGAAAGGTAATAGCATATGCCTCCAGACAGCTCAAGGACTATGAGAAGAATTACCCTACACACGACCTTGAGCTAGCAGCTGTGGTTTTTGCACTGAAGCTTTGGAGACACTACCTATATGGAGTGCAGTGCAGAATCTTCACGGACCATCAGAGTTTGAAGTACTTCTTCACTTAAAAGGATTTGAATATGAGGCAGCGCAGGTGGCTAGAGTTGGTCAAAGATTATGACTGTGAAATCCTCTACCACCCAGGTAAAGCTAATAAAGTGGCAGATGCACTGAGCAGAAAATCCTGTGCAGCACTGATGTCCCTATCATCATTGTCTCTACCACTTCAGAAAGAAATAAAGGATTTTGGAGTCGAGGTAATAATTGGGCAACTTTCTGCATTGACTCTAGAGTCAACCCTGCTTGTGGATATACAAAGAAAGCAAAGTCAAGACCCAGAGATCCAAAAGATCAAGCAGGAGATCCAAGAGGCAGAAAATTCAGAGTTTCGAGTATTAGATAGTGGCATCCTCTACCTTGGAGACCGCCTTTGCGTCCCCAATGATGAGGAACTAAGGAAGAATATTTTAGAAGAAGCCCACAGTACCCCGTACTCTATGCATCCTGGTTCTACCAAGATGTACCAAGATGTAAAGCAAAGATTCTGGTGGTCTGGACTCAAGCGAGACGTGGCCAGATATATCAGTACCTGCTTGACCTGCCAGAGAGTCAAAGCAGAGCACCAGAGACCAGGAGGAGTTCTACAGCCACTTCCCATTCCAGAGTGGAAATGGGAAGAAATATCCATGGACTTTATCACAGGTCTTCCAAGAACCACCCATGGACACGATGCAATTTGGGTGATAGTGGACAGATTGACCAAGTCTGCCCACTTCCTAGCCATCAAGTTATCACATTCGGTAGAGCAGTTAGCACAGCTGTACGTGAAGGAAGTAATCAGGCTTCACGGAGTTCCGAAGTCGATCGTTTCTGACAGAGATGGGCGGTTCATCTCCCATTTTTGGAGGTGTGTTCAGGACGCCCTAGGCACCAGACTTCAGTTCAGCACAGCTTTCCATCCCCAGACAGATGGACAAACAGAGAGAGTAAATCAAATTTTAGAAGACATGCTCAGGGCTTGTGCATTGGACTTTAAAGGTAGTTGGTGCAAATTTCTGTGCTTAGCTGAGTTTGCCTACAACAATAGCTATCAGGCCACCATCAGGATGGCACCTTATGAGGCATTGTATGGCAGGAAATGCAGATCACCCATATGTTGGCAAGAAGCTGGTGAGAAGAAAGAGATGGAGTCAGGACTAGACAGCCAGACTGAGCTTATAGATGAGACCACTCAGGCTATCCAGACGATCCGCCAGAGGATTGAGACTGCCCAGAGTAGACAGAAAAGTTATGCTGACACACGCCGTAGACCACTTGAATTCCAAGTTGGAGATTCAGTATTTCTCAAGGTCGCTCCTATGAAGGGAGTGATGAGATTTGGCAAGAAGGGCAAGCTAAGTCCTCGCTACATAGGACCCTACAAGATCATAAAGAGGGTTGGTAAGGTAGCATATGAGCTGGACCTACCAGAGGATATGTCAGCTATCCACAGTACCTTTCATGTCTCTATGCTAAAGAAGTGTATTCACGACCCTAGCCAAGTGATTCAGCCTCAGTCAGTACAGATCCAAGAAGATCTTAGTTATGAGAGCAGACCGACACAGATAGTAGACAAAGCAGTTAAAAGATTAAGAAACAAAGAAGTGCCACTAGTGAAGGTCATCTGGCAGAATCAGAAGCATGAAGAGGCTACTTGGGAACGTGAGGACAGCATGAGAGAGAGATATCCAGAATTATTCTAAGTTCGAGGACGAACTTTTCATAAGGTATGGGGGATTGTAACGCCCCAAAATTCCCATTTTTAGTTCTTAAAGTCCTTAGAATTATTTAAAAATGGTTTAGAAATATTCTAGATATTTTTAGGGATTTTTAGAATATTTTTATGGAATTTTCCGAGTCCGTTTAGTATTTTTAAAAAAGGAAAAACGTTTAAGGGCAGCAGGGGGTTCGAACCCGCGACCACCAGGAGACCAGGCGCGAGCGCGACCAGCTGGGCTAGGGTATCAAGCACAACAAAAGGTGGAGAGAAATAAATTTATGAAGTAGTTACGCTTTTTTCATTAAGATAGTATAAATAGATGATTAAAGAGAGGAAATTGGATGTTTTGGTTTTCTTTTCCCCACCCTAGCCGCGCGACGCCCAAACCCTCACGCCGACCCCTCTTCCTCCTCTCTTGGGCGAAAACCACACCAAGCACCAAGACCTCCTCTCCTCTCTTCCAAGGGGTGCCGGCCAAGGAGGGATCAAGGAGAGCGGAGCGTCGTGTTCGTCTCGATGAGGAGAACACGTAGGCGCGGACGGTTCGTAGAGATTTCAAGCTTCTCCCGAGCCCTAGACGTCAATTTTGGTTGTAAGTTCAAGAAAACCAAGGTAAGTACTGCTCACCTGCAGTAAGAGGCGGTTTTTCCACAAGAATTTCCCTTAAAATTTTTTAAAAAGAGATATTTCCTTTTTTTTTAAGTTTTTGCATGTGATCTTAGTTCATTATATGCTTGTATAAGTTTGATAAAGCACCCTATGTGAGATTAGGGGCTAAGAAAGTTATGAGAAAAGAAAAGAGAAGATAAAGATAAGAAAAGAAAAGGCCAAGGCCTTAAGAAATCCCCAAAAGTCAAGACTTAGGGATTTTAGCACGCAAGGTGCTCGAGAAAATGCCAAGGCATTTACAGATAAGAAAGAAAAGAAAGAAAAGCTATTTTATTTTCTAAGGCCAGTACCCGGCGTCCAAGGGCGTCGTTAAAGAAATCCAGGTGTCCAATTCCAAGGTCTTGGCCCTGGTAGACCAAGGTCTGCTCTATTAGGATTGGTGGCTCGCTACCCCAACCTTTTAGGGAACGCGCATGAGATGGTACTTACGTCTTCAGTGGATCCAAGTGATTATTATTTTCAAGTATATGCTTTAGCAAAGTTTCTAAAGTTTAAAGAGTTTTCAAAAAAGTTAAAGAATAGCAAAGTTTCAAGTTGAGCCAAGAAAAGTAAATTGAGATTTATTAATGCTTGAGTATGCATGTTTTGAGTTATACATGTTCTTAGTTTTCTTTCAAGCATATAAGTATCTCATATGATTTTCATATTGTTCAAGAAGCATGTTTGCACATTTCGAGATTTTGTGAGCTAGATAGTACTTACTAAGCTTTTTGCTTACTAGTTGCATTTCCTCTTACTGCAGATAAAGGTAAAGGCAAGCAATTCTGAAGGAAGGCGACGAGGCGGTGCTGAGTAAAGTGTGTGTGGTGGCTGATTTTGGAGAGATCTTTGATATGAGACAATTTAGTTATTTGAATTACAATGTTATAGTTTATTCAAATTTCAAGTTCTTGCTTTATGGAGTTTAGCGAACATTTAAGCTTTGGATAGTTTTACATGCTCAATTTCTTAGAGTAAAGATTTCATGTCATTTCATTTAGCATACATATCCTTATGATTTCATTGGATGAGTAGAAGTGTGAGTAGTTGGAAATATTGATACTTTGTTAGAGAATTAGATGCATGTGCCAAGATAGTATTAATTTCTCTTTGAATCAAGTTTTTATTGCTTAAATATGTTTAGAAAAGTTGTATTCACATTTCATAATGCCTTAGCAAGGTTATAGAACATCTATTTAGTGTTATGAATGCATAGGAGTCAAGATTGGTACAAACTCTAATGTTAAAGTTCATATAACCTTGAATAGCTTATTTTCTTCCGCAAAAGTCCAAATTTCAAGTCTATGGATTCATTTTGATTGGCTAAATTGTTTAGAAAACTGGCATAGAGTATAGAAATGGTATCATGATTCTATATGGCTCGAAAGTATAGGTTTGGTGGAGTTTTGAAGCAAGTGCCAAAACCTGAAAATTCAGATTTCAGGCTTATCAGTCGACTGATACAGTATCAGTCGACTGATACCCGAAAACTGAGTTGGGCGAGGCAGGTTTCAATAAGTTTCATCTTACAAGTTTTTGAGAAAGAAAGTGTGACATGGTATCATGCATGACTACTTAAGTTAGAATATCATTCTTAGATGAATTTAAAAGAAAAAAAAAAGATTTTTCGCATTTTTAGTCGTGCGTTAGAGTCGAGAAGTAGACAAAAGTAATGATCCGTCTAAGGCAGGAGAAGGCGGGTCGCTACATGGAGAATCTAGTAGTTCTTGTCGGCACGAAACTCGTGGCTTTGCGAAGTCATCCTGAAGAAAACTCGGCGTGGACGCGAATAGAGGCGGAGATTCCAAGGGAGGCTACGGTTGGATCTCGTCCCTTTCTACGAGTTACGCGAGGTATTAAGTAAATTAGTTTACTTTTTGTAAAATTTTAAATGTATGATCATGTCTCCACAACATAAGGTTGCATGCTAGATACGTGGTTAAAATAATTTGAGAAATTATTTATGCTAAACCTTCCGGTGCACGTAATTAAAATTTAAAATTACGAACCCGTATCCATGTCAACATGCACCCGATCCCAACAACCCTCACCTGCACACCTCCAGCTGCGAGAAGTAGATTAGCAAAACTGAACAGAAAACTCACCTTGATGATCCAAAACCTTGAGAAGAACTAGATGTTGATGTGGTCGCATGTGATCTACAAAGAAAAACGAGGTAAAATTGATGAAGAAATGAAGAACAAAGAGCGAAAATTGGATCTGGCGATAGCTGCGACACGCGACGTGACGACCCCGAGCACGATGGAGGAATTTCTGATTTAAATGTCCCATTTGAAATTGAATGGCTGCGATTGTCCCGATCTCATCCAATGGTCGGATCTACTCCGATCTGAACCAAACTCCCCAGATCTTGATCTGTGGTCCTGATCTACCTGTCCTTAGCTCGGAGCAACCAGATCTGTGGCGGATGGCTCAGATCATTCCTTCTTTTGAATGGATGGTCTAGATCCTCTTGAGCTTGATCCAACGGTCAAATTGCTTCTGATCTGGACGAAATTTTCAGAACTTGATCAGTGGTCATGATTGACTCTCTCTTGAACTTGGATTGATCTGAAGTTGACCGATGGTTCAGATCTAGTCGTTTCTTGATCGGACGGCTCATATTAATCCAAGCATTATCACTTTGAGCCGGATCCAATTCTGACTCAAGTTTGACCCAAATTTGATCTAGGTCCATGATCATTTGGAGCCTACAAAATTAGATTCAAAATTAATGCCAAAATATCTCAATTATAGAAAGATTTGAATCAAAAGCCAAAATAGAAAGAATTCATGAAACCTTATATAACGACCCGGAAAATTTTCTCAATATTTTCTTTAAAATATTGATTATGTCTAGATAGTTTTCAAGGAACTTAGAAATACTAGTATGAACTATAGCCTGATTATCCATGATTTTCCCATATAAATTGAGAAGCTAAGTACTAAGGGGCCTTACATGGGCTTTTCTAGTACCATGGTTATTAGTGGATTCTGGGTAGAATTTAATATAAATAGAAATGGGTTTTAATTAAGAATATTAGCATGATTATGGGTGGGTCTTAGGGGGAAATTCCGAAAATAATAAAAAAAATAAAATAAAAATAAAGTGCATGCACCAATGATTGAACCTTGGACCTAGTATACTACCATGCATGTACTAACCAATTCACCTAGCAAGGGAGTGCTAGTGGAAAAGGGAAGGGATTTTAGTTGAGGCTAAAGGAAGTGAAGAGTCATTGCACCATGTCTCTTCATTTGCCTCCTTCATCTAATATATAAGAGTGGGAAAAGGAAGAGACAACTTAACACTTAGGTTAATTGCCTTCTTCCTCCACCAAGCCTTCTTCTCTTCTTCCTTCTCCTCCTAGCTGAAACCTACAAGGTGGGTTTTCCTTTGGAAAAGTTTCACAAGGAGACCTCTTCTTCAAGATCTAAGGGCTTTCTACAAGGCTACAAGGGATAGGGGTAGTCTAAGGTCAAGGAAATTTCTTTTAGCTTCTCTATTCAAGGTGATAATCAAGATAACCCAAGGTAAGACCCCCTCACCTGTGGTATAATGGTTTTCAAGTTGTTTTCATGATATAAGAATTTGTTTGGACTATATGTGAAGAAAACTAGGGCTAGGGCTTTTTAAGGGTTTCGGCCAAGGTAAGATCTAGGGCTTAGGATGATGTTAAAGCTTCACTAATGTTTCCCAATGTTTTTCCATGATGAATAAAGTATGAATGATATGTTATATCAATTTTCCATGGATTTGTGACTCCCAAAAGTTTCGGCCACCACCCCCCTATACCATGATGAGAATTTGATCTAACCCTTCAAGCATGTTTATATGGTTCTTCTATGACCTAATGGATATTATGTGTGGGTTATATGAATTTTTCCTATGGATTTATGGCCTTTAGGGTTTCGGCCAAGAACATTTCTAGGGCAAGGAAATTAGGGTTAGCTCCAATTATGGGGTTTAATGGCTCCCTATGGCTTTGTATGTAATGTATGGGTTTTTCTTTTACTCATGGAACCTTTTAGGTTGATTGAATGATGGAGCCTCCTCCTTGGAACTTTCGGCCAAGACCATAAGTTAGGGTTTGGGTTGGGTTAAGTTTTCAAAGATACTTGTTTATGGTTTACTAGGGTGTATGTAGATGATTAAGCATGTTGTATGAATTTTTATGTGACCTAAAACCCTAGCTTCATGTATGATGTATCATGACTTTGTATGTTAGGTCATGTGCTATGTTTATTCATGAATGTTTAGACCATGTGCCATGAACCTAGGGAATATGTATCATGTATGAAAAGATCTAGGCATGTTTACCTATGTACCATGATCATGCATGCCTTACGAATTAAGATGCTAATTATGTATGTGTGTCATGCTTTATGAATGATATGTATGTATGTCATGCTTTACGAATGATACGTATGTATGTCATGTTGTATGAATGAAAATGATGAATGAAATAAAGTTCATGGCTTCGAGGCATAATGATAATATGGAATGTAAAAGATGAATGAAATAAAGTTCATGCCTTCGAGGCATAATGATGATATGGAATGAAAATGATGAATGAAGATAACGTTCATGCCTTCAAGGCCTAACGATGATGTTAAGCAATTAAGAATGAATGATTATGTCATGTATGTTTATGAATGAAGAAGCATGTGAAATTATTTTACTTTATGAATGGGCTTGTACCGACCTAAGTAAGGTCCACGGTTCTGGACTACCGATGAAGCTGTCCACGGTTCTGGGACTACTGATGAAGCTGTCCTTACCCTAGTAGGTCGAGATTAGCTACCTCGTATTTACTTAGGGATGCACGCATATGATGTATGAATGTGGTACAAGCCAGGGCCCCATGATGTGATGATTATGTTTAATTATTTATAAGTATGTTTTTCAAATAAGCATCCATATGTTATGTGCATTTGACTCATGCATCCATCCATGTTATGCATCCATGTTAATGAATGCCTATTATGTTTATGGTTTATACTATGAATGTTTATGGTTTAGGCTAAGAATTATGCCATGCTAAATGGTTAATTATGTTTATGTTTAATGATTAAGAACCATGTTTGTTATGTTCATGTTTATGATTAAGAACCATGTTTATCATGTTTATGTTTTATGATTAAGATCCATATTCGTTATGTTCATGTTTATGATTAAGAATCATGTTTATTGTGTTCATGTCTTATGATGAAGAACCATGTTTATTATGTTCGTGTTTATAATTAAGAACCATGTTTATCATGTTTATGTTTTATGATTAAGATCCATGTTCGTTATGTTCATGTTTATGATTAAGAATCATGTATATTATGTTCATGTCTTATGATTAAGAACCATGTTTATTATGTTCATGTTTATGATTAAGAACCATGTTTATCATGTTTCTGGTTATGAGTGGGAATTATGTTTATTATGTTCATGGTTTATGATTAAGAACCATGACCTGTCGAATGATTATTATATTTACACTTTATGTTAAGAATCATGTTATGATAAAGTTTCCTATGTTTATATTTTATGTAACGTTTGGTTTTAGTGAGTAGGTAAGGGTCTTACTAAGCCTATGTGCTTATAGTTTTATTGTCTTATACCGCAGATCAAGCAAGAGGATGTTAAGGGAAGCAGCAGGAGGGGCAAGAGTATGTGTGTGGTAGTGACATGGCAAGGAAAAAGACTCTCATATTTATATTTTATCCCATGGCTTATGTTTGGCACTGTTTGCTTAAGTTACATGCTATACTTAAGATAGTTACGTTTGAAGAATAACCGATTACCTATGTTGCTTAAGGCTACTTTATGTGATTTTTATATCATGATGTTATGGATGATGTTAATGTGCTAATATGCTTAGGAATGATAGGTAGAAAGCATGTTCACAAGATACAAATGTTAAGTGCATGTATAAAGGTTTTAATTATTCCGCTGCATTATGATGTTCATGTGCTTAGATGTATGTTAGCGTAACGCCGTCTTTTGGCCACCGTAAGGTGTGGAAGAAAAAAAAAGGCGGGCGTTACACCTTATGTAAATGCGAACTTAAGCATATAAAAGTGGATCAAAACATGGATTTGTGAGCCTAAATTTATCAACAAAATGGTAGTTATCATCGCTCACGTCCACACGACCTCCACTATGATGCAAACACCAGCCAAGGTAGGGGACCAACACAAGAGTCCATCCCAGCGACAGTCAACACTGCCACATTTTATTTTCTCGAGAACGAATGCGGTTGTCGGCGCATGAGGCAGTCGCTAGTGTGTGACATGACCGAGTGGGATCGTTAGTTCACGATGCTAACAGTTACTTTGCTGACTTGAAAGAAATACGCCAATACAAAGCCATGATTTCCAGGTGAAGTGATTTCATGCTACTTAGAACCTTACGGCTCTTATACCATTGTAGATTCTAATGCATGATAATGAACCAATCTGCGAAATTGTAAACGGTAAATACTTACAGCGATATTGGCAAATCCCCTTGTGTTCTTCGTGCTTGTCGTCGGAAGTGTAAACACACAATCGGAAAGCTCTTCTACTCTTGTATTCACAAACCAAATCCCTCTCACTCTCTGGATGTTCCTCTGGATGTTTCTCTGCCAGAAGTGATATTCTCCGATGATTCTCTCTTGGACGCACCCCCTCCCCTTTTATAGTAAAGGGTCTAGGGAAAAGGGAGGGGGAAGAAGCGGGGATGTGGGTTTTCCTACTACTTCCCCCACGTCTCCACTTCCTACATCTGTTGGTGCAGACAGCATCCAAGTCGAACCTGTGTTTTGATAATGGCAAAAGGGTTCAAAAGTTAAGATGTTAAGTTTATCTAACATGCTACTTGAGTGTGCAGATTGAAGTCCTAGCGAAGGACTGCTAGGCACCTAACGAAGGACTGCTAGGCATCGGAACCCTAAGACCCAACGAAGGGCTACTGGGCACCTAGCGAAGGGCTGCTAGAATTCAAAGACCTAGCGAAGGACTGCTAGGCACCAAGCGAAGGATTGCTTGGAACTGAAGACCTGGCGAAGGACTGCTTGGAAGTGAAGACTTGGCGAAGGACTGCTGGGCACCAGGCGAAGGACTGCCTGGTACTGAAGACCTGGCGAAGGAAAGCTGGGCACCTGGCGAAGGACTGCTGTGCCAAAGTCCAACCGGAGGAGCCGGTTGGCAATAGGTAAATTCTCCTGAGAGGAGTAGGTGAGGACGCGTTCCCCGTCAAGGGAACAGTAGTTCGACCTAGGGTTCCATTTTGGAGACCCAAAGTCAGAATCAAGACAGCTAAGGCTGTATAAACCTAATATTTTATTGCTTTGTGTTATTTTGGACTAACCTTGGATGCAGGACCGAAGGAATATGTTTCTGTAGCTCAGAACACCCCAAAGGAGAGGGGCAAGTAGCTGGGCAGGGTGCCCTCAGTGTCCCGGGCGCCCCCAAGGTCAAGGCAAAACAAGTTAAGCAAGAAAAACACTTCGGAAGATCACTGGGGGGGGGGGCGCCCCCATGCTCCCGGGCGCTCCGGATGCCTTGGGCGCCCCGGGCTTAAGCCAACGAAGCGGATAAAGATCATCCAGCCGAGAAGCCCGCTAAAAGAGTCAACCAGGGTGCCCCCTGCATCCCGGGCACCCCCAGTCAAACCTCAGCCCGATCCTTGAGCGATAAAGGCTGACCGAGACTGTTGTGGATCGAAGCCCACGTAGAGGGCGCCCCCAACGTCCAGGGTGCCCCCAGGACTGCTATAAATAGCCTTCGACCCCCAAGGCTTCTCAACACTTCTTCAAGCGCCAATACTCTCTTCTACTCAAGCGCTCTGCCCCGGAAACCTCCCAACTCGAGATACAAGCGCCGACGACGTCCCTCTGCTCTAAAATACAATCCAGACTGGGCGTCGGTAACAATGAGCTGACTTTTTAAGTTTACTGTACTTCAACTGTAATATCTGTCTGTAAACCCTTTTGCGCACATATAGAATTGCCTGCAGTAAACGGTCAATGACCGTGGGCCTTCGAGTAAGAGCCGACCGCGACTCCGAACCAAGTAAATCGCTTGAGTTCTTTGCGTTGTGTTTTAAATTTCCGCTGCTAATTCTCTTAATCTCGAATCCGAAACGTTTTATGATATTCACCCCCCCCCTCTATCATATTTTCTCGATCCAACAAGTGGTATCAGAGCGGGGTAGCTCAAATTTGGTGCAACCACCAATTTGAGAGTTTTTTTTTCAGATTTTGTTTTAAATCTTTTTTCGAATTTTCAACGTTAATCGAGGCTTGTGCAATACCCCTCGATAAATATTATTTTTCTTCCCGCACTACTAATCCAAAACCAAGTCTTGAGATATTTCTTTTCTTTTTTATTATTTTCAGATAAATGGCCATGTAAGAAGGATTCAGCACAGCCAGACCACCGCTTTTCAGTGGGGAGGACTTCTCCTACTGAAAAAGTCGGATGGAGGTCCACCTGAAAACTCAAGTGGACATATGGATAATCATCCAGTCTGGACTGGAGATTCCAAAGAATGCTGAAGGAGTGCCACAGTCTTACGCTGAGTGGGATACCGCTCTGAAAAGAAAAATAGAAGCAGATGCCAAAGCAACCCAGACGCTTCAATGCGGCCTGACCAAGGAAGAGTTGAATCGGGTAGGACCATTCAACAGTGCAAAGGAGCTGTGGGGTAAGCTGATCGAGCTACACGAAGGAACTTCAGATACTCGAATCAGCAAAAGAGATCTCCTCCTGAACAAGCTATACACAATCAAGATGAACGATAACGAAACAGCAACCCAGCTCCATGCCAGGATTCAGGAGTTAATGAACGGACTACACACAATCGGTCACAAGGTAGAAAACCGTGACCTGATAAGGTACGCTCTTAACGCTTTCCCGAAAACACCTTGTGGACAATTATGGTAGATGCATACAAGGTTTCAAGGGACCTCTCTAAAATTAAATTAGATGAACTGTTTTCTGAATTAGAATTGCATGAGCAGACTAACTGCAATCTGGCCGAGAAAGGCATTGCTTTCGTTGCAGGTAAAGCTGGAAAGACAACCAAAAAGAAGCCTCAACCTACACTCGAGTCTGATTCAGATTCAGACTTAGAAGACAGCGAGGGAAATCGACCGAAGCTGGTTTGGCTAGCCCGAGACTACTACAAAGAGTTAAAAAACCAGACCAACAGAAGAAAAGCCAGCCGAAGAAAGGAAGAACAAGCTGAACCCTCAAATGAAAAGAACAAACCCAACGTGACCTGTTACGAATGCAAGAAGAAGGGCCACTGCAAGACTGAATGCCCCAACCTGAAGGAAACAAAGAAGACGAGAAAGAAGAAGGCACTTCAGGCAACGTGGGACGAGTCCTCCTCTAAAGAAGAAGAAGAGGTCCCACAGTCAAACCTGCTCGCACTAACCGCCTCAGAAGAAATCGAGACCGAGTCAGAGTCGGTGCCGGACGACGGCAAACTTACATTCTCAGAGGACGGCGAAATAACTGTAAGTGGTTTTTTCAAGAAATCAGTTAAATGAATTAATTTCCTATCTTTCTCGAGATTTGGCAAAAGCTAAACTCCGAGTCGAATCTCTCCGACAGGAAGTAAAACTCCTGAAAGAGAGAGCTGACTCTAGATCCTTAACTGAGAAGGTTCAAGAAGGAACCTCTACTCAAGTTGAAAAACTTGAGAAAGAGAACTCCTCCTTGAAAACTCAAGTCAAGGACCTTAGATCAGCTTTAGAACGATTCACTTCTGGTTCCAAGGGTCTTGACATGATTCTTGAAAAACAGAAGTCGGTTCTAAATCGATCCGGATTAGGCTATAGAATCAAATCTAGACAAAGATCCTACTATGCTGTACTGAACCAGTCCAGATCTAAAGTTCAGGCATAGGTACCCAAACTATGCCTGAATAAACAAACTCGATCAAATCAGTATTGGATCCCCAAGGACAAGATTCACATCTTGCCAAATCACTACCGAGGCTTTAGTCCAGGGGGAGCCAAATTAAAAACAATATTTATAGTTAGATAAATTTTAATTCTTGTTTTCAAATTGCATGATTGCTTGTTTATTTAATTTCTGCAATTTATTATGCTTAGACTTAGGAATCGTTAGTTTAAGGACTGATCCAACTTAACTGAAATTTGAACAATATAGTATTGGGTGGCGGTGAGATGATAGTACGTTAGGGAAGCCAATTCTAATAAGGTCAAGTATACTCTACTTGGTCTCTTTAGACTGGTGAAACTAGCCGAAGCTACCGATCTAATACCCAAATTAGTTAGACCAGAATTTTTCAAAAAATAATTTTGAAAATGAAATTTCATTAAAAGGCTTTGTCAAGGAAAGGGTTGATGATCCAATAAGGCTATGGCCAAAGAAGGCCTAGTGCCTCACCAAGACCTGGAAGCCAATTTTTGAAATTCAAATTCAAATTATTCTTTATAAAATTCGAATCTAACACAAATTTTCAATTAATTATAGATTCAAACATTTTTTTAAATAAACTCAAAATCAACAGTTTTTAAAATTAATTCAACTTTTTCAAAATAAATCATGATTTTACAAAATAATTTAATCTACTAAAACCTGTCTCACAAAACCTATAAGGCTAACGTGATTGATAACCCTAGATTTGGGTGACACAGACTAGGCTGTGAAAATCAATTTAGGCTATTCCTGATTCTAATTGGATCCAAATCAACAAAACTCTTTATGTGTAGGAACATAAAGATTTGGACCAATGGATGTTGGATAGCAGGTGCTCCAGACACATGACTGGAGATAAATTGAAATTCACCAAACTCAAGTTCAAAAACCTAGGCTCAGTGGCATTTGGCAACAATGCTACACTCAAGGTGATTGGGTCAGGTAATATTGAACTTAAATCTGACTTTGTTATTAAGAAAGTTCTTTTGGTTGAAAATTTTAAATTTAACTTGCTTAGCATAAGTCAATTGTGTGATACTGGTTATGTAGTTACCTTTACCAATTCTAATTGCCTGATTAGAAACTTGCAAGACTCAGAAATCATGCTTAAAAGCACTAGGAAAAATAATGTTTACACTATAAACATACCTCTAGTACCTAAGTGCATGTTAACTCAGTTAGAACAATCAAACCTCTGGCATAGGAGATTAGGTCACACAAATTTGAGAATAATTTCGAAAATCACCCAACTTGGCCTAATTAAAGGTATCCCTAAAATTAAAAATCATGAAAACTTAATATGTGAATCATGTAATCAAGGTAAATAAACCAGATCTAATCACAAACTAATTCAATCTGATCTAACTCAAACCACACTTGAGCTCCTGCACCTTGACCTATTTGATTCACATGGAGTCACTAAGCGAAAACCGGTACTGCTTAGTAATAGTTGATGATTACTCTAGGTTTACCTGGGTTAGGTTTCTAAAGACCAAAAATGAAACCCTAAACCTATTAAATGACTTTTGTAAGTTAACTGAAAATCAAAACGATACAAAAATCAAAAGACTTAGGAGTTACCACGGGGGAGAATTTGAAAATCAACGATTCGAGGAATTTTGTAAGATAAATGGGTATATACATGAATTTTCGTGTCCTAGAACCCCCTAGCAAAATGGCATAGTCGAAAGGAAAAATAGAACCCTACAGGAAGCCGCTAGGGCTATGCTCAATGAATTCAACTTAGCTAACCAATATTTGGCAGAAGCAATTAGTACGGCTTGCTACATCCAAAATAGGGTACTAATTAACAAACGACACAATAAAACACCCTATATACTACCATAGACTCCCAAACCTACACTACCTAAGGGTCTTTGGGTGCAAAGTCCATATCCTAAACACCAAGGACTATCTAGGTAAATTCCAGTCTAAGTCAACCCCAGGCATCTTCCTAGGATATTCAACCACAAGTAGAGCCTATAGGGTTTACAACAAACAAACTAAGAAAGTTGAAGAAACAACAAATTTAATATTTGATGAAGAAATCAACTCAAAATCTGATAATCCAGATCTAACTTCATCAAAAACTGATCAAGAAGATAATGAACAAATAGTTGAACCTTTAATTGGACCCTTAAATGAACTAACTATTGAACCAACTTCAGAGTCAATTGAACCAAACATTGAACCAAACATTGAACCAAATGTTGAATCAAATCGACCAGCCGGACCTGAGGCTGAACCAAGTTCTAGAAAAACCAAGACACCCAGACTTAGTCACCCTACTGATCAAATTGAGGGTGATCCAACTTTAGGAGTCAGAACTAGGTCTTCCTATAGAAATCTTAGTCAGATAGCAATGATTTCAAAAATTGATCCTAAGACTATAGAGGAAGCTCTACCTGATCCTGATTGGATCATAGCTATGCAAGAAGAATTAGCCCAATTTGAAAGAAACCAAGTCTGGGAACTAGTACCTAAACCTGAGGGAAAATCCGTCATTGACATTAAGTGGGTTTTTAGGAATAAGTTAAATGATCAAGGAGAGATAGTCAGAAATAAAGCCCGCTTAGTAGCGAAAGGATTCAGTCAGGTAGAAGGGTTAGATTATGATGAAACCTATGCCCCAGTAGCTAGACTTGAGTCCATTAGGGTGTTATTAACGTTTGCATCCCATAAAGGATTTAAACTATACCAAATGGATGTAAAGTCAGCCTTTCTAAATGGATTCATTAAGGAAGAAGTCTATGTAGGACAACCCCCTGGTTTTGAGGACTTAGAAAGACCTGACCATGTTTACAAACTCACTAAAGCACTTTATGGACTAAAACAAGCACCTAGGGCCTGGTATGAACGCTTATCAACTTATCTAATTTCTAAAGAATTTAAACAAGGACAAATTGACTAAACCCTATTTATTAAAACCTTAGGAAAAGAAATCTTTATTGCCCAAATCTACGTCGATGACATAATCTTTGGGTCCACCAACTCTAATTTTTTAAAAGAATTCATGAAAATAATGAAAAATGAGTTTGAAATGAGCTTAGTTGGTGAGCTCAACTTTTTCCTAGGGTTACAAATTAAACAAACTAGGGATGGAAACTATGTCCATCAATCCAAATATGCTAAAGAGTTAATAAAGAAATTTAAAATGGATAACTCTAAAAGTATAAGTACCCCCATGGCCACAAATGTAAAAATAGATAGTGACCCTGATGGTAAACCAGTAGACCTTAAACTCTATAGAAGTATAATTGGAAGTCTACTGTATCTTACAGCCAGCAGACCTGATATCCATTTTGCTGTAGGAATGTGTGCTAGATACCAAACCTGTGCTAAGGAAACACAGTTAGCAGCCCTAAAAAGAATACTAAGATATGTTAAGGGCACCCTAAATGTAGGGATTTGGTATCCTAGGACCTCAACCTTTGACTTATCAGGATACTCGAATTCTGACTACACTGGTTGTAAATTAGATAGAAAGTGTTGGGACCGGGTGCATGTTGACATGGATACGGGTTCGTAAAATTTTAAATTTTTACATGCAGCGGAAGAATTAGCATATAATAATTTCTCAAATTATTTTAACCACGTATCTAGCATGCAACCTTATGATGTGTGGACATGATCATAAATTAAAACTTTGTGGAAAAGAAAACTAATTTACTTTGTACCTCGCGTAACTCGAAGAAAGGGACGAGATCCAACCGTAGCGTCCCTTGGATGCTCCGCCTCTATTCGCGGCCACGCCGAGTTCTCTTCGGGATGACTTCGCAAAGTCACGAGTTTTGTGCCGACAAGAACTACTAGATTCTCTAAAGGCACAACTAGAAGATCAAGAGAGAAGAAAGGAAACTAACCACCAAGAAACGGAATCTAAATTCCGGGAAGGAAGGAGTTGCGTTCCGCTTCTTCTTCTTCTTCCTTGGCTCCTTCTTGATGGAGGTTGCTCACGCCAACTCTTGGAGAAGAAGGTGCGCCGGCCCTAGGAGGAGGAGGCGCCGGCCCTAGGGTAAAACTAAGGGGCGCCGGCCCTAGGTGGGAAGGAGAAGGGGAGGAAGAGAATAAGAGAGAGAGAGAGAGAATTAATCTCTTGATTACTCTATTAATTAGCAATTCAAGGCTTGCCTTTGGTTACTTTATATAGTATCCTCTCCCTTGCCATGTCTCCTTCTTAACGGAATTTTAATAAGAAATTTATCCTATAAATTTTCTTATGAATTATTCCGTTTAAGCCAAGTTTTATTATAACTAACTTTATAATAAAACAAATACATCTCTCCTTTTATTATGGAATAAATTTTACAAGAAATTTATAAATTTTCTTTATTATGGTAAAATCAATTCATAATTGATTTTATAGAATTAAAATAAACCATTCCATGGATCATTTTAATTTCCATAAAAAAGAATAAATTTCTATAAATTTCTTTATATAAATTTCTTTATACAAATTTATTTATCCATAATTTATAAAACAAATCGGCTAGATTTATTTTATTAATTAAACCAAATAAATTGGTTTCTCCCCAAGTGGTGGCCGGCCAAACCGAGCCGAACCCATTGCAAATTAAACTCATTTAATTCACCCAATAAGCCTTCAAAAGACTTAGCCATTTTTAGCTTCCGTTGCGCCTCTGATTAACTCAGATTCGACTTATTTCTCTTGATCGGAAAATCCAATTTTCAACTCGTTTTAAATCCCTCGGATTACTCGTAGTGCGTGTGACTAAATATGCTTTCGATTTATGTTGGCCGTCTATAATCAACCAATTATAGAACGATCATGAGTGACACCTAGTAGTACATCATGACCCCCAATTAATCGAAAGATCAACGGTTGACCTCAGAAGTGATTCTGAAACCCTTCAGCAGCTCTAATGAATCGTGTCTCATTCCCTTCACCATCTTATACCCACTTGGTTCAGGACATGGTCTGTGTGTGTCAGTCCCCACTAGGCTGACTACGTCACACCTAGCCCAAGTAGTGTCTTTCTCGTCCTTTGGATTTCTAATTACTCTCATATATTTAAGAGACTCATACTCTAAACATGATATGCTCTGGCCAGAGGCTTTGAGTAACAATCCGACGATAGGCCTGGGTATACATCTCCTCGCAAGGAGTGGTGAATCCTTTGTAGGCTGTTCAAACATCTTCGGGCACTTCGGCTTATACCCAACCATCCTGGGTCCACACCTCCTTGGAGATGCTTGCTTAAGATGTTAAAGTATAAGTCTCCATGACCAAGATGACTTGAACATCGCAAGTCAAAGGAACATCGCACTTAAGCTGCGGTAAGAACTTCATTGACATATCTATATGTATATTACCATATGAAGTTTTACAGCTAGTCACTCCAATGAACTAGTTCCCGTAGCTAGCATCCATGTTTATCTCCGGACATCCCAATGTCACCAGTCAGTGAAAATCAGCTGATTAGAGAATAACCCATGCTAGTCTCAACAGAATTGATAGTGTCCGTTTTTATCAATTCATCGACTAGGGATATTTTCAATACTTCACAATTGCACATGTAGAGATGATCACTAGTTGTGATCCCATCACAAATTCTCTTATGCTATGAATTGTATTGCGGACATTCAGTAGATGAGTTTAAGATCCCTATCAAATACATAAACATGTATACTCAAATAGTGAATTATCATTTATTAAAATAAATGTTTACAACCATAAGGCGATTGCCTTAGGACACTTCTCTCATATCACTAACAAACTCCCACTTGGCCTAATGCCAATCGCTACGGTATCCAATACCACAGGCTCTAACATGACCCTCAAACTTGCTCTGAGGCAAGGCCTTAGTTAAAGGATCCGCTAAATTCCTTTCAGTGGGAATTTTCTCAATTTGTATATCATTCCTACTTATAATCTCCCTGATCAGATGATAGCGGCGAAGCACGTGTTTGGATCGCTGATGAGACCTTGGTTCCTTTGCGTGTGCAATAGCTCCATTGTTGTCGCAATAAACCGGTATTGCTTCATCAATGGTTGGAACCTCACCAAGTTTTGAGACAAACTTCTTGATCCAAATTGCTTTCGTGGTAGAATCCGCTACGGTGTCTTGTTTGGAACTCTTCCAACTTATTGCACCTCTATTCAAGATAAATACATATCTAGACTGAGATTTAGAGTCATCCTTATCTATCTGGAAACTGGCATCTGTATACCCATGTAACGCCCGCCCTTAATCCCCTAGGGATTCGGCGGCGCTACTTTAATTTTCGTACATTACAACTACACGCATGCATTCATATTTTTCTATCTAATCTATGCATGGGCATATGTATCATTTAAGCATGCAAGGTTCATGTAGCGGAAGCATAATTATTTTTATTCATCTTCAAACATAGCATGTATATATAAAAAAAACATAACATAACATGGGTTTAACATGACAAGTTCCAAAACTTGAAGCAACTAAGAACAAGATCCTTTTTATCCACCAGCACTATCACACACACACTTGCCCTTCTCCCGCAGCCTCCATAGCTTAGCGTCCTTTATCTGTAGCATAAGGGGAAATACTAAACGATAAGCAATAGCTTAGTAAGACCCTATCCTACTCACAAAACCGGATATCATGAAAAGGTAAGAGAATATATCACATTCAAGCATGGTAAGCATTTAAGCATGTTTAAGCATGTTAACTTCTTAGGAAGGTTCTTTTTAAAACATATTAACATAATACTTGAACATAGCATAATCATTAGGGCCCGGCTTGTACTTCATGTTTTGCGCGCGCCCCTGAATGGGAACGAGGTAGCTAATCCCGAACCACTAGGGTTTACTAGGCCTTCTCAAAAGTCCTTCAGCCTAGTATCATAATCATTTGACTCGCTTTAAGAGTCTATAGTACAAGCCATTACAAAATAAAATAGTTATCATGTTCTTCATTTTCATAAAGTATGCTCTTAGTCCTAACCTTCTAGGGAAGCATTCTTTAGGCCCTAAGCCTTCTTCGTTCATGCCCTAAAGAGCTCATTCTTATGCATATGTATGCATTCATAATCATGATAACTAGCCTAGTATAAAGCATGCATTTCATGGGTTAATTGAGTTCTTCTTAACCCTAAACCTAGGGTTTGGCTGAAAGTCCTAGGGTAGGGATAGACTAGGTTTTGACATTAAACATCCCATACAAGCATCACATATTATACATCATGTATCATCCTAAGCATAGCATACATCATGGGGTAATCAACCTTTACAAACCCTAATGTTCATGGCTTGGCCAAAAGTTCCATGCTAGAGCAAGTTGAGTTTTTCCAATCAAGCAATCCATTCAAACATCACATGCATATACATATCGTCCTACTAAACATTAAACATATCTCATAGGGTAGTTTAACCTTCACAACCCTAAAGTTTCATGCCTTGGCCGAATGGTGTAAAGTAGGGAAACTAAGGTTTTTGAAATCAACTTCCACACAAACATTTACACAAACACCTCATATACATATCATGCCACATATTAATCATGGAATACATCATAGGATAATCATGCACCCTAAACCCTAATTCTCCTAGGGTTGGCCGAAAGTGTAGGGTAGGGATATTAGGGTTTTTGAAATCAAACCTTCACACAAACATTTATACAAATACCTTGTCTACACTACTAAGCATGGATACATCATAGGATAATCATCCAAACCCTAAATCCTAGTTTCTTTTCCTTTGGCCGAATCTTGTAGGATGTTCAACCCTAGTTTTTTTGTTCATGGCATCATGAAGGGAAACAACATATAAATATACCCTAAGTTCCAAGGGGTCTTCTCATGCATCAAGGAGTAACCAAAGCCTTCCCCTAAGGGGTGGCCGAAACTTACACAAGGGCAATCCCCATTTTCGAAAACAACATGAGAAGAAATCATTCAAGAGCATTTATGCTACAGGTGAGGGGCACTTACTTCTTTCGCTAAATATCCTTAAGGTATACCCTTAGTTCGGAGGGGATGTGCTTGTCCTTGCTCTTGAGACCCTTGACTTCTTCTTGCCTTGCAAGAGATTCAAACCTTCAATGGGGTCTTGGGAGTGTCCCTTGGGATGAGACCCTTCCCTTGGATTTTCAGAAAATCTCAAGGAGGAAGAGGAGTTTAAATTTTGAAAATTGAAGAGGGAGAAGGGAGTTAGGATTTCGAAAATTGAAGAGGGAGAGGGAAGTTTCAATTTTCGAAAATAGAAGAGGGAGTGTGAGTGAGGGGTTTGCAACCATGATCCTTAGCCCCTTAGCACTCCCTCTTATTTATACTAAGGGAAGAGGCAAGGTGCCTCTTCTCCAAGTGTCTCTTCACTAAGGGGTTTCTCATCAAAAGTCTCTTCCTCTACCCTTTCACATTCCCTAACCCTTAACAAGAATTTCCCTTCCTTTCTCTCAGCAATCCCCTGCTGGGTGAATTGGTTACTTCGTTGCTTTGCTTACCAAGAGTTCCAAGGTTCAATCCTCGGCAAGAGCATATTTTTGCTCCTCTTTGGTTTTCACTTTTGCAAAGCCCATTAGCCCAATTCACTCTCATATAGAATAAATCACATTTATGAAATCACATATTCTAATTCATGAAATCACATATTCTAATTTATGCAATTACATATTCCTAATCCTTTCTAATGAAATCACATAACATTAAATCATGAAATCACAAAAAAGTAATTTTATTCATTTATGAAATAAATGTCATACAATCTGATAATATATCGATATTTTTGTGCCCTTTTTACAATCGGAAGCAAGCCCAAAATTTGGGGCGTTACAATCCCCTACACCTTATAGAAAGTTCGTCCTCGAACTAAAACAATTCTGGGTAACCCAACTCATATTATGCTTCCCCTAATATTCGTCCTTATTTGTTGCATGATTAATATAGGGTAAATGAGATCTTATTTATTATATCACCAAAATTTATTTTTTTTTATTCCGTCTTATAATTCTACATACAAAACTAGTCCAACTCAGTGAGCAAGATGGGCTGCCGTTATGCCCAATATAATGTCATAGTCTTGCATGTCCAGCACTATCAAATCGCTATAGAGTTCCCTCCCAGCAATCCTGATTGGTGTGGCACGCATCATACGGGTAGATGGTATCATATCTCCCGAGGGTAATAGTTATTCCTACATCCATGCATAATTAACTAGGAGTAGCACATACTATCATGCATAAAGGAAGCAGTAGGTTTAGAGTTCTTACTTGGAAGCGGCAGGATGAGGGCTTGATGAGTGTGATAGTGGTGAGGTAGACCTGCTCTGATACCAAATTGTAACGCCCGCCCTTAATCCCCTAGGGATTCGGCGGCGCTACTTTAATTTTCGTACATTACAACTACACGCATGCATTCATATTTTTCTATCTAATCTATGCATGGGCATATGTATCATTTAAGCATGCAAGGTTCATGTAGCGGAAGCATAATTATTTTTATTCATCTTCAAACATAGCATGTATATATAAAAAAAACATAACATAACATGGGTTTAACATGACAAGTTCCAAAACTTGAAGCAACTAAGAACAAGATCCTTTTTATCCACCAGCACTATCACACACACACTTGCCCTTCTCCCGCAGCCTCCATAGCTTAGCGTCCTTTATCTGTAGCATAAGGGGAAACACTAAACGATAAGCAATAGCTTAGTAAGACCCTATCCTACTCACAAAACCGGATATCATGAAAAGGTAAGAGAATATATCACATTCAAGCATGGTAAGCATTTAAGCATGTTTAAGCATGTTAACTTCTTAGGAAGGTTCTTTTTAAAACATATTAACATAATACTTGAACATAGCATAATCATTAGGGTCCGGCTTGTACTTCATGTTTTGCGCGCGCCCATGAATGGGAACGAGGTAGCTAATCCCGAACCACTAGGGTTTACTAGGCCTTCTCAAAAGTCCTTCAGCCTAGTATCATAATCATTTGACTCACTTTAAGAGTCTATAGTACAAGCCATTATAAAATAAAATAGTTATCATGTTCTTCATTTTCATAAAGTATGCTCTTAGTCCTAACCTTCTAGGGAAGCATTCTTTAGGCCCTAAGCCTTCTTCGTTCATGCCCTAAAGGGCTCATTCTTATGCATATGTATGCATTCATAATCATGATAACTAGCCTAGTATAAAGCATGCATTTCATGGGTTAATTGAGTTCTTCTTAACCCTAAACCTAGGGTTTGGCCGAAAGTCCTAGGGTAGGGATAGACTAGGTTTTGACATTAATCATCCCATACAAGCATTACATATATATACATCATGTATCATCCTAAGCATAGCATACATCATGGGGTAATCAACCTTTACAAACCCTAATGTTCATGGCTTGGCCGAAAGTTCCATGCTAGAGCAAGTTGAGTTTTTCCAATCAAGCAATCCATTCAAACATCACATGCATATACATATCGTCCTACTAAACATTAAACATATCTCATAGGGTAGTTTAACCTTCACAACCCTAAAGTTTCATGCCTTGGCCGAATGGTGTAAAGTAGGAAAACTAGGGTTTTTAAAATCAACTTCCACACAAACATTTACACAAACACCTCATATACATATCATGCCACATATTAATCATGGAATACATCATAGGATAATCATGCACCCTAAACCCTAATTCTCCTAGGGTTGGCCGAATGTGTAGGGTAGGGATATTAGGGTTTTTGAAATCAAACCTTTACACAAACATTTATACAAACACCTTGTCTACACTACTAAGCATGGATACATCATAGGATAATCATCCAAACCCTAAACCCTAGTTTCTTTTCCTTTGGCCGAATCTTGTAGGATGTTCAACCCTAGTTTTTTTGTTCATGGCATCATGAAGGGAAACAACATATAAATATACCCTAAGTTCCAAGGGGTCTTCTCATGCATCAAGGAGTAACCAAAGCCTTCCCCTAAGGGGTGGCCGAAACTTACACAAGTGCAATCCCCATTTTCGAAAACAACAAGAGAAGAAATCATTCAAGAGCAATTATGCTACAGGTGAGGGGCACTTACTACTTTCGCTAAATATCCTTAAGGTATACCCTTAGTTCGGAGGGGATGTGCTTGTCCTTGCTCTTGAGGCCCTTGACTTCTTCTTGCCTTGCAAGAGATTCAAACCTTCAATGGGGTCTTGGGAGTGTCCCTTGGGATGAGACCCTTCCCTTGGATTTTCGGAAAATCTCAAGGAGGAAGAGGAGTTTGAATTTCGAAAATTGAAGAGGGAGAAGGGAGTTAGGATTTCGAAAATTGAAGAGGGAGAGGGAAGTTTCAATTTTCGAAAATAGAAGAGGGAGTGTGAGTGAGGGGTTTGCAACCATGATCCTTAGCCCCTTAGCACTACCTCTTATTTATACTAAGGGAAGAGGCAAGGTGCCTCTTCTCCAAGTGTCTCTTCACTAAGGGGTTTCTCATCAAAAGTCTCTTCCTCTACCCTTTCATATTCCCTAACCCTTAACAAGAATTTCCCTTCCTTTCTCTCAGCAATCCCCTGCTGGGTGAATTGGTTACTTTGTTGCTTTGCTTACCAAGAGTTCCAAGGTTCGATCCTCGGCAAGAGCATATTTTTGCTCCTCTTTGGTTTTCACTTTTGCAAAGCCCATTAGCCCAATTCACTCTCATATAGAATAAATCACATTTATGAAATCACATATTCTAATTCATGAAATCACATATTCTAATTTATGCAATTACATATTCCTAATCCTTTCTAATGAAATCACATAACATTAAATCATGAAATCACAAAAAAGTAATTTTATTCATTTATGAAATAAATGTCATACAATCTGATAATATATCAATATTTTTGTGCCCTTTTTACAATCGGAAGCAAGCCCAAAATTTGGGGCGTTACAACCCACGTATCACCATATCATCTTCTCCATATATTAGGAACACACCCTTAGTTCTTCTTAAGTACTTAAGGATTGTCTTGATAGCCGCCCAATGATCCATTCCTGGATCCGACTGGTATCTGCTCGTGACGCTCAGAGTATACGATACATCGGGCCTAGTACATAACATAGCATACATAATAGATCCTATCGCGGATGCATAAGGAATCTTATTCATGCAAATCCTCTCGTCTTCTGTGCACGGACACATAGACTTTGAAAGGTTGATCCCATGCCTGATGGGAAGATAACCTTTCTTGGATTCCAACATGCTAAACCTTTTTAGCACTCAGTCTATATATGTAGACTGCGAAAGACCAAGCAACCGTTTTGATCTATCTCTATAGATTCTAATCCCAAGGATATAGGTTGCTTCTCCCAGGTCTTTCATGGAGAAAGTTTTGGACAACCAAATTTTAACTGTCTGTAAAACTGATATGTCGTTTCCTATAAGTAATATGTCATCGACATACAATACTAGGAATACGACTGCACTCCCACTAACCTTCTTGTACACACAAGGTTCGTCAGGATTTTGTGAGAAATCAAACTCTTTGATTGTCTCATCAAAACGGATGTTCCAGCTCCTGGATGCTTGCTTCAGTCCATATATGGATTGTCGAAGCTTGCATACTTTGGTTTTATCAACCGATGTGAAACCTTCAGGTTGTATCATGTATTCATCCTCAAGCAGGTTTCCATTAAGGAAAGTTGTTTTCACATCCATTTGTCATATCTCATAATCATAATGAGCTGCTATGGCTAGGAGCATCCGAATGGATTTAAGCATAGCTACTGGCGAATAGGTTTCGTCATAATCAATTCCTTATTTCTGACTGTTAGTGATATGAGAGAAGTGTCCTAAGGCAATCGCCTTATGATTGTAAACATTTATTTCAATAAATGATAATTCACTATTTGAGTATACATGTTTATGTATTTGATTGGGATCTTAAACTCATCTACTGAATGTCCACCATACAATTCACAGCATAAGAGAATTTGTGATGGGATCGCAACTAGTGATTATCTCTAAATGTGCAAATGTGAAGTGTTGGAAATATCCCTAGTCGATGAATTGATAAATACGGACATTATCAATTCTGTTGAGACTAGCATGGGTTATTCTCTAATCAGCTGATTCTCACTGGCTGGTGACATTGGGATGTCCGGAGATAAACATGGATGCTAGTTAAGGGAACTAGTTCATTGGAGTGACTAGCTGTAAGACTTCATATGGGAATCTACATATAGATATGTCAATGAAGATCTTACTGTAGCTTAAGTGCGATGTTCCTTTGACTTGCGGTGTTCAAGTCATCTTGGTCATGGAGACTTATACTTTGACATCTTAAGCAAGCATCTCCAAGGAGGTGTGGACCCAGGATGATCGGGTATAAGCCGAAGTGCCCGAAGATGTTTGAACATCCTACAAAGGATTCACCACTCCTTGCGAGGAGATGTATACCCAGGCCTATCGTCGGATTGTTACTCAAAGCCTCTGGCCAGAGCATATCATGTTAAGAGTGCGAGTCTCTTAAATACATGAGAGTAATTAGAAATCCAAAGGACGAGAAAGACATTACTTGGGCTAGGTGTGACGTAGTCAGCCTAGTGGGGACTGACACCATTGACCGTGTCCTGAACCAAGTGGGTATAAGGTGGTGAAGGGAATGGGGCACGATTCATTAGAGCTGCTGAAGGGTTTCAGAATAATTTCTTCTGAGGTCAAACCGTTGATCTTTCGATTAATTGGGGATCATGATGTACTACTAGGTGCCACTCATGATCGTTCTATAATTAATGAGTTAATTATAGACGGCCAACATAAATCGAAAGCCTATTTAGTTACACGCACTACGAGTAATCCGAGGGATTTAAAACGAGTTGAAAATTGGATTTTCCGATCAAGAGAAACAAGTCGAATCTGAGTTAGTCAGAGGCGCAATGGAAGCTAAAAATGGCTAGGTCTTTTGAAGGCTTTTTGGGCGAATTAAATGAGTTTAATTCGCGGCTTATTGGGTTGGTTTTGGCCGGCCAAAGAGGGTGTTAAACCCTCTTTGGTGGCCCGCCAAATAAGAGGAGAAAAACCAATTTAATTGGTTTAATTAATAAAATAAATCTAGTGTGATTTATTTTATAAATTATGGATAAATAAATTTGTATAAAGAAATTTATATAAATAAAATTTATAGAAATTTATTCTTTTATGGAAGATTAAAATAATCCATGAATTGGTTTATTTTAATTTTATAAAATCAATTATGAATTGATTATTTCATAATAAGAAAGTTTATAAATTTCTTATAAAAATTTATTCCATAATTTAAAAGAGAAGAAGAATTAGTTTTATTATAAATTAGTTTATAATAAAGACTCGGTTTAAACGGAATAATTAATAAGAAAATTTATAAGATAAATTTCTTATAACTAATTCCGTTAATTCGGTTTAGAGGGAGACTTAGCAAAGGAGTTGCTACTATATAAAGGAACCAAAGGCTAGCCCTTTATTCCAATTAAGAGATTAAGAATTCTCTCTCTCTCTCTCTCTTAATCTCTCCTCTCCTCCTTCTCTTCTTCCTCCCTTAGGGCCGGCGCACCCTAGCTCCTCTAGGGCCGGCGCCCAACCACAACCAAGGAGGTGGTGCCGTGAGCATTAAAGAAGAAGGAGAACCCGAACACAAAGAAGAAGAAGCGGATAGCAACTCCTCTCTTCCCGGAATACGATTCCGTTACTTCGTTGGTTAGTTTTTCCATTATTTCTCTTATTCTTCTAGTTGTGCCTTCCGAGAATCTAGTAGTTCTCGTCGGCACAAAACTCGTGACTTTGCGAAGTCATCCCGAAGAGAACTCGGCGTGGACGCGAATAGAGGCGGAGCTTCCAAGGGACGCTACGGTTGGATCTCGTCCCTTCCTTCGAGATACGCGAGGTATAAAAGTAAATTAGTTTACTTTTCGCAAAATATTATTGTATGATTATGTCAACACACCATAGGGTTGCATACTAGATACGAAGTTAAAATAATTTAGGAAATTATTTTATGCAAACTCTTCCGCTGCGAGTAAAAATTTTTGAATTTTACGAACTCGTATCCTTGTCGACATGCACCCGGTCCCAACACTGACGATATCCTTTTGCCACTAATCTAGCCTTAAAGGTAACAACATTACCTTCCATGTTGGTTTTTTTCTTGAAAACCCACTTGTACCCTATGAGCTTAATCCCTTCAGGTGGGTTAACCAAGTCCCATACTTGATTTTCGTACATGGAATCCATTTTCGACTTCATGGCTTCAAGTCATTTGTCCCTTTCTGAACTTTTCAGAACATCTTCATAACTGATAGGTTCGTCATCGCTTATGAGTAACACGTCGTTCGATTCACTTATGAGAAATCCGTATCTCTCTGGAATATTGCGTGTTCTATCAGACGTACGAAGAGGTGGTGTTGTTTTAGGTTCAACTGATAGCTCATGAGTTATTGGTTGTGGGTCTAGACTAGGTGTCTCTGTAATGTCAATTGGAGTTTCTTGAACTTCATCAAGTTCAATGCCACTCCCACTGTTTTCTTGTAAAAGAAATTCTTTTTCCAGAAATACAGCATGCCTTGAAACAAACACCTTTTGTTCCAAGGGATGATAGAATTGGTAACCCTTCGTTTCCTTAGGGTATCCAATAAATAGACATTTATCAAACTTAGCATCCAATTTGTCTGATATAGTCTGCTTCACATAAGCAGGACAACCCCATATCTTAAGGTGAGTTAAGTGAGGTTTCTTACTATTCCATATCTCATATGGAGTAGTAGAGACTACCTTGGTCGGGACTCTGTTTAGCAAGTAAACAGCTGTCTTAAGTGCATAGCCCCAAAAGGATTTTGGAAGAGTTGCATGATTCATCATCGACCTAACCATGTCCATCAAGGTTCGGTTGCGCCTCTCAGATACACCATTATGCTGTGGTGTATACGGCGGAGTCCATTGGGACAATATCCCATTGTCCCTAAGATAATCTTGAAACTCTTGACTTAAGTATTCACCACCTCGATCGGGTCGAAGTATCTTAATACTTTTGCCAAGTTGTTTCTCTACTTCATTTCTGAACTCTTTGAATTTCTCAAAGGCTTCAGATTTGTGTTTCATCAAGAACACATATCCGAATCGCGAGTGATCATCGATAAAGGTGATGAAGTAGCTATAGCCTCCTTGTGCAAGAGTTGACATTGGTCCACATACATCAGTATGTATCAGACCAAGCAATTCTCCCACTGGATTACCCTTTCCAGAAAAGGGTAATTTGGTCATCTTGCCTTTTAAGCATGATTCGCATGTATCAAATGAACCAGGTTCAAATGATTCCAGAATTCCACATCGGTGTAATTCGGTCATGCGTTTCTTACTTACATGGCCAAGACGGCAATGCCAAGTATAGGAGTTTATTCGATTATCTATTCGAGCACGTTTGTTGCTAACTTCGATATTGAAAACGTCACTGGATAAATCTAACGTGTAGATACCATTGCACAAAGTTCCATTCCCATAAAGAACACCATTTAAAGTTATGTAACAACAATTGTTACTAAATGTTAAATGATAACCCTTTTCATTCAAACATGAAATAGATACAATGTTCTTTATTAACGAAGGAACGAAATAACAATTATCCAATTCTAAGACACGTCCAGTGGGGAGCTTTAGCAAATATGTTCCGATGGCAACAGCATCAATCTTTGCTCCATTTCCAACTCGCAAATTCGCTTCTCCTTTGACGAGTCTTCTTCTATTCCTTAGCCCCTGTATGTCATTACATATATGTGAGCTATACCCAGTATCAAGTACCCAGGTATTTGAGGAAATAGAGTGACATTCAATAACGAAGATACCTGAAGAGGATGGGGCATCGGATGCCTTATTCTTCAAGGACTCAAGATAAACCTTGCAGTTTCTTCGCCAGTGACCCTCCTTGCCACAATGATGGCAAGTTCCTTTTGGTTTCTTTTCAGTCTTTTTAGCATTTTTCTTCTTTCCTTTATTCTGTTCTTTGGCCTTCCTCTTAGAACCTTTCTTCGAGGAATCAACTAACAGTACCGTCTTTTGATCCAGCTTTACAGAAGGCTCCACAGTCTTCAGCAGGTTGAGCAACTCAGGAATGGTAGTCTCCAGTTTGTTCATCCAATAGTTCATCACGAATTGTGAATAACTCTTGGGCAAACAATTCAGAATTAAGTCAATACTTAGTTCATGATCCATTGCAAAACTGAGTGTGCTCAGTCGCTCAATGTACCCCAACATCTTTAACACAAACTGCGAGGCAGAAGTGCCTTCCTGCATCTTAGTGGTGAAGAGGAGTCTGGAGACTTCGAACCTTTCGGATCTCGCCTGCTCTTCAAACAACTCATGAAGATGGAAGATGATGGTATAAGCATCCATATGCTCATGCTGCTTTTGCAACTCAGGTACCATAGAGGCTAGCATGATGCAACTCGCAAGTTCAGAATCGGTCACATGTTTCTGATAGGCCACTAGCTGGTCTGGAGTTGCACCTTCCGGAGGATGGTTGGGAAGTTGATCTTCAAGGACATAGGCAAGCTTCTCTGCCTTGAGGACTATCCTCAGGTTTCGAAGCCAGTCCATGAAGTTTGGCCCAGTCAGTTTATTGGTGTCCAAAATGGAACGCAAATTTAGAGAAGACATGATCGAGTGATTATCCTAGAAATACAAATTGAGATATTGTGAGAAGAATGATAAAGAATGTATCAACATACATTAATAAAAAATCCTATTTATTTTTCAAATTGAATAACCCTTTTCATTCAATTCGGGAGATCGTAGGACATCTCCAAATAGGTTGATATCCAACCATAGATAAGAACCACCATGGTTGTGGCCATCAAGTTTTTCTTAGCTATGAAGGTAGGTAATTATACCGATTACATATCACATATATGTAACTATCACTTTATGCTATCAACTAATTGAATGTTTGCATAAATCATTGGGTTGTTAACTCGTTAACAAGTATGCAACAATATACATAGCACCCAACTGCACCTCTCTTTACATCGACCTTGGCTGTGGCACAACAAATCGATGTTCCAAGCTTAAGGCTGACCCATTAATCAAGAAATAGTTTTAATATGGTTGGAGCTCATTCAACCGTTTAGTCAGGCTTGGATGTGTCCAACAACCAAAACTAAGGATTGACCTCTGACTCCAACTATATTATTCATAAACTAATTCAATGGTTTGAACATGTTGAGGTTCAAGCCGGGCATGGATGTGTCCATCAACCCAAACGAGAAACAAAACTCCGATTCTAACCATATTAATGGAAGGTGTTGGCCTTAATATTTTGTAAGGGGTTTTTGGGTCTCATCCTTTCTTTCCAAGCACATTCATGACATATAATTATGTCATGACTAATGATTTCCTTAATAAAGTTTGTATGTGACTTAATTTATCAAGTCTCATTAATTGAATTAGGAACCGGATTTCCTAATTCTAATTTCATACTTTATTGAAGGAATTGTTTTGGGAAACAATTTCCTAAATTGTCATAATCAATTTCGGAAATAATATGTTTAAGACTTTGATTTCTCTAAATCAAATCTTATTAAATTAAGAGACAGATTCCCTTAATTCAACCACATATTATTTTCATGAAAATCTCTTTTAAGAAAACTCTATAGGAAACCATTTTTCTAATTAATTTTGGAGACAACAATATGTAAGAGCATCACCTCTTAAATCATATTTTATTCATGGATTTAATTAATTACAACAAATTGTTTTCTAAGGGTGGCTCCCCGTGGCTCAGATACCCAAAGAAAAGAAATTTGTCGTAAATTCAATTTGGTCCGCTTCGGAAGCGTAACCAAATTAAACATGACAATTTTATTTAAAATTGGGAAATTAAATTACAACAACTAACTTTAAATTGGACGGCTCCCCGAGGCTCAATCTAAAATAAAGAATTTTGTTGACAATTTAAAACCCAATTCAAATTTAATTGTCAATTAATTGTCCATAAATTTGTCTAGACTTTCTTGAAAGAAAGTGCCCAAAATTACGAGATTTCATAATAAGTTTTCAGAATAATTGTAAGTTTCTGGTACAAAGAAAACTTACATATTTCCAAAATTGAAAAATTTCTAAAATAGATAATTTCCAAAATGGGAAAGTTTCCAAAGATGGGAAGTTTTCACAATTATCATAAAATTTCAGAAACTAGGATATTTCAAATGTTTGCGAAATTTCATTAGGATTTCCAAACTTTGAAATTCCTAAATCAAAATTTTATTATAATTGGAAAGTTTCCATAATTAAAAATTTTTCCAAAATTGAGATCATGACAAAGTTTTCCACAAAACAATTATATGATTATGTCGAACACTAACCGGCTCTGATACCACAGTTGGGACCGGGTGCATGTTGACAAGGATACGGGTTCGTAAAATTTTAAATTTTTACATGCAACGGAAGAATTAGCATAAAATAATTTCTCAAATTATTTTAACCACGTATCTAGCATGCAACCTTATGATGTGTGGACATGATCATAAATTAAAACTTTGCGGAAAAGAAAACTAATTTACTTTGTACCTCGCGTAACTCGAAGAAAGGGACGAGATCCAACCGTAGCGTCCCTTGGAAGCTCCGCCTCTATTCGCGTCCACGCCGAGTTCTCTTCGGGATGACTTCACAAAGTCACGTGTTTTGTGCCGACGAGAACTACTAGATTCTCTAAAGGCACAACTAGAAGATCAAGAGAGACGAAAGGAAACTAACCACCAAGAAACGGAATCTAAATTCCGGGAAGGAAGGAGTTGCGTTCCGCTTCTTCTTCTTCTTCCTTGGCTCCTTCTTGATGCAGGTTGCTCATGCCAACTCATGGAGAAGAAGGTGCGCCGGCCCTAGGAGGAGGAGGCGCCGACCCTAGGGTAAACTAAGGGGCGCCGGCCCTAGGTGGGAAGGAGAAGGGGAGGAAGAGAATAAGAGAGAGAGAGGGAGAGAATTAATCTCTTGATTACTCTATTAATTAGCAATTCAAGGCTTGCCTTTGGTTCCTTTATATAGTATCCTCTCCCTTGCCAAGTCTCCCTCTTAACGGAATTTTAATAAGAAATTTATCCTATAAATTTTCTTATGAATTATTCCGTTTAAGCCAAGTTTTATTATAACTAACTTTATAATAAAACAAATACATCTCTCCTTTTATTATGGAATAAATTTTACTAGAAATTTATAAATTTTCTTTATTATGGTAAAATTAATTCATAATTGATTTTATAGAATTAAAATAAACCATTCCATGAATCATTTTAATTTCCATAAAAAAGAATAAATTTCTATAAATTTCTTTATACAAATTTATTTATCCATAATTTTTAAAACAAATCGCGCTAGATTTATTTTATTAATTAAACCAAATAAATTGGTTTCTCCCCAAGTGGTGGCCGGCCAAACCAAAGAGGGATGGCACCCTCTTTGGCCAGCCAAACCGAGCCGAACCCATCGCGAATTAAACTCATTTAATTCGCCCAATAAGCCTTCAAAAGACTTAGCCATTTTTAGCTTCCGTTGCGCCTCTGATTAACTCAGATTCGACTTATTTCTCTTGATCGGAAAATCCAATTTTCAACTCATTTTAAATCCCTCGGATTACTCGTAGTGCGTGTGACTAAATAGGCTTTCGATTTATGTTGGCCGTCTATAATCAACCAATTATAGAACGATCATGAGTGGCACCTAGTAGTACATCATGACCCCCAATTAATCGAAAGATCAACGGTTGACCTCAGAAGTGATTCTGAAACCCTTCAGCAGCTCTAATGAATCGTGCCTCATTCCCTTCACCATCTTATACCCACTTGGTTCAGGACATGGTCTGTGTGTGTCAGTCCCCACTAGGCTGACTACGTCACACCTAGCCCAAGTAGTGTCTTTCTCGTCCTTTGGATTTCTAATTACTCTCATGTATTTAAGAGACTCATACTCTAAACATGATATGCTCTGGCCAGAGGCTTTGAGTAACAATCCGACGATAGGCCTGGGTATACATCTCCTCGCAAGGAGTGGTGAATCCTTTGTAGGCTGTTCAAACATCTTCGGGCACTTCGGCTTATACCCAACCATCCTGGGTCCACACCTCCATGGAGATGCTTGCTTAAGATGTTAAAGTATAAGTCTCCATGACCAAGATGACTTGAACACCGCAAGTCAAAGGAACATCACACTTAAGCTGCGGTAAGAACTTCATTGACATATCTATATGTAGATTACCATATGAAGTTTTACAGCTAGTCACTCCAATGAACTAGTTCCCTTAACTAGCATCCATGATTATCTCCGGACATCCCAATGTCACCAGTCAGTGAAAATCAGTTGATTAGAGAATAACCCATGCTAGTCTCAACAGAATTGATAGTGTCCGTTTTTATCAATTCATCAACTAGGGATATTTTCAATACTTCACAATTGCACATGTAGAGATGATCACTAGTTGTGATCCCATCACAAATTCTATTATGCTGTGAATTGTATTGCGGACATTCAGTAGATGAGTTTAAGATCCCAATCAAATACATAAACATGTATACTCAAATAGTGAATTATCATTTATTAAAATAAATGTTTACAACCATAAGGCGATTGCCTTAGGACACTTCTCTCATATCACTAATAGAAAGAGCATAAGTGGAAGCTGCCAACTGTTAGGAAATAGTCTAGTAAGTTGGTGCTGCAGAAAACAACACTGTGTAGCTCTATCCACAACTGAAGCTGAGTATGTTGCCTTAGGAGAGTGTGTAGCACAACTTTTATGGATGATGCACACTCTTAAGGACTTCCAGCTCAACTACACCCAAACTCAAGTCTTCATTGACAATATAAGCTCAATTAATCTAACTAAAAACCCAATCCAACATTCCCGAACTAAACACATAGAAGTCAAACACGACTTCGTAAGAGATCATGTAGCTAGGGGTGAGATAGTCCTTAAGCATGTAGACTCTAAATCTAACTTAGCTGACATATTCACTAAACCCCTACTTTTTTTTAATGAAAAAGAAATCTTATTTCTGGGAAAGAAATTCCATATTGGAAGGGGGACCAGACCTAACCTTCCAAAATAGAAATACAACAACTTCAAATGTTTTACAAGAAACATATAACAAGAGCAATTCAAACAGCTTTTTATCATAAAGGTTTTATTATATGATCGCTAAACACCCACTGATCTTCAATCTTCTATGCATTCCCATCCAGAGCAAACTAACATTCCCCATAGCCCACAACTCCTTTAGCTTCATATTTTAGCGACTCTGATTTAAATGCCAACACCTCTTTCACCCTTGTATGAAATCCAAAAAACTTCAAGCAGCACTATATAACACTTCCAGACCAAAATTATTTTGATTTGCTAACAAAATCAGATAACCCAGTTTGATACAACTTTGGCACGCCATCTTCATTTCAGCTTCTATTCTAATCAGGGATCACTTAGAGCGTTAGACCCCATTGCACTATGCAGATATGCAATCATGCCAGAGCCTCCCGCATCTCCTCAGCCCACCGAACAAAGCAACAAGAACCTCCATTTAATATTACATTCACCAAATATTCAAAAGCACATAGCAAACCAAGGAGAACCTCCTTTTAATATCCTCCACCAAAACATATCATGCAACTTATATTAAGAAAACCAAAGAATATCCAAGAACCCGAAGTTCGCTTTTGGTAAGCGACCAACCATAAACGGAATTGAAATGCCTTTACCGTAGCCGTTACTACGGGCTAGATAGACCTATGGTGGGTCTATACACCCTTACAGGCTTTTTGGCAAAGCCTCAGCCATAAACGGATTTTATGTGTCTTTACCGTAGCCGTTTGCTACGGACTAGGTAGATCTCTTATGGTGGATCTACTCACCATCCCTCCCTATTACCTTTCCCATTCAAGCACCAAACCTTCAAAATTCAGAGCTCCCATATCAAGCAAATCAAAGTCGATCAGTCAAAGCGAAGTCAATCAGTCAAGCAATGTCAATCCTCAGATTGGAGTTAAGCAGCCAAGAAGAATCAATCAGCACCATATATAAGAGAACATAAACTCTGTTCATTTTGCAGAATTCAGACTTGTATACCTCCATTTTGCATGACAGACAATTATATCAATCTATCAAGAATCATTTAATAGTTTTATCAGAAAGAAGGAAGTTCAGGAAAACCAGAAAATAAAATTTCAGACACATCTGAACGCAATTTCTGAGAACAATTGCATTTGACACATCTGCACTCAACAACATAACCTCATAACACATTTGACTCGCCTGCACATAATTTCTGAACATCTCTGAAACATTTGATCACATCTGAAAACCTTTGATCACATCTGAAAACAATTTGAACACATCTGAATATAATTTTCTGAAAACATCTGCATCAACACATCCGCACTAAACAACATAACCTCATAACAGTACAGCAGCATAACAAACTTCTAATACAGAATGACAAAGCTCCCAAACAGATTTACAAAATAGTAAGCTTTAAACTGGATTAAAAGCGTACGACTTCATTCTCCGCATTCACCAGAAGTTGCGGAAGTCTAGACATTAGGCCATCTAAACCTTCCACTCCATATTCTTCAAATCTCTGAAAACAATCTTAAAAATTCCATCCTTCAACCATTATAACTCCTGCCTCCACCGCTGTATATACAGCAACCGCCTGCCAAATTCAGATCAGATCTTCACTATGAACAAAGGTACTCATAATAAAACATCCCCATCACCCAACTTCAAATAGCAATTACTGATATAGATCATAGAACCAACGTAAAATACATCAAACTTCAACACAACAGGAATCTGGAGCCAACATTACTCCATACTCGAAACCCCCAACAAGCTACAGAACACAGCAGAAATCTGGAGCCAACATTACTCCATACTCAAGCCTCCAACAAGTTACAGAACACATTAAACAAATATTGTTCCAGCACAGTAATCCCCCATGTATGCTGTATATGGCACTAAGACACAATGGACAAATCTGGACACCAGCAACAAACCAGCCAGAGAACCCTTCCATTCATCAAAGCATTTATTATACATAACACCACCAAATCCAACACAAATTTCACGCAACGACATTTATATTTCCTAGACAACATCCAACTCTGCTTAGTTTCCAGAAAATTCATACAGCCTCTATTGCTTCTTCCCCTAACTGTAACTTCGTGACCATCTGAAGTATGGCAATCCAACCCTGTCAATTCTACAGATACCAAGCAGTTCTCTATCGATTTCCTGTTTCCTTAACACACGCTCACCTGGAATTTTAAAGGCCTGATTTGCAAGGAAATCTGCTGCAGCATTTGCTTCCCTATATATATGTGAATAGTGAACTTTATATTTCTGTATCAATTTCTTTATCTTCAAAACCAGATTTCTAACTTCCCATGAGACAGCTCACTAAGAAGGCAGTTAGGATTATGCTTGGTAGAATAGGTTTACTTTATTTTTCGATTTTTAAATTGCTCTACTTGCTTTTAAAATCAGTTTCTAAAATAATTTTAAAACTGCTTTACTTAATTTCAAAATCAGCTTTTACTTAGTTTGAAAAATCTTTTTATCACTTTTAATTGCTCGACTTAGTTTTCTTTTCAAAAACTATCCTCTTCAAAACTAGGGTTTTTTCGCAAAATGGACTTTGCCTAGGCCCTAACCCTAGAATTGCATGCACCTATAGATCTAGAAGCGAGCATCTCACGAGCACCTTAGGGTATTTTTGATTGATAACCTAGAATGGGTTGAGATGCTTAGGTCTTTACCTTAATTCAAGATGCTTTAAGTCAGTGCATCTACAGTAATTGGGGCACTAAATACAACTTAAACAGTAATCAAGTTAAGTGTCAAGTTTAGAAAATCTAACTTGAACAAAACACTTAACTTGACTAACCCTAGCGAAAATTACTGTTTATAACAGTTAGTAAGTAGCTAATTGGGTTAGACAGGACCCTAAAGAGGTAATTGAAATTGGCTTGGTTCAGTTTATCTTGCATTGGTTCAGTACAGCACATTAATTTTTTTCTTATGCAATTTATTTACCTTTTTTTTGCTATATTGCTTTGTTTTTGATATATGGCAAAGGGGGAGAGATAGGAAAGGAGAGAAGTTTTCAAATTTTCAAAAATTTTATCCTTTCTTCAAAAAGTACTTAAGCTAAGATTTTTTCAAAACTGCTTACAAAAAGTACTTAAGCTAAGTTTTTTTTAAAACTGCTTACAAAAAGTACTTAATCTATTTTTCAAAACTGTTTTCAAAGTACTTAATCTATTTTTTTCAAAACTGTTTTCAAAGTACTTAATCTATTTTTTTCTCAAAACTGTATAAGTACTTAATCTAAATTGTTTTCAAAATTGAATCTAAGTACTTGACCCAAGCAGTTTTCAAAAGCATTTTCTAAGTACTTAAACTTAGGCTATATTCTAAACTTCTCTAGAAAAGTGTCTAAGTTTCTAAAAGTACTAAAGAAATTGAAAATTTTTAAAGTGCTTCCAAGAACTTAAAAGATGTTTTAGAAACTTTTCAACTAAGTTATTTTTCTAAACTTCTAAGTATAAAAATTTTTCAAAAGTGCCCAATCAAAAGGAATTTTGGGAAAATATTCTTTTTTAAAATCTTTTAAGTTTTGAAAAATTAATTCCATTATTTTGACTTAGAAAATTTTCAAACCCCATGAAACTTTGAAAAACCTAGGGGGAGATTCCTTCCAGGGGGAGGAAACTAAACTGTTATATCAACTGTATAAATTAACTTAACTTTTTGAATCGGGTTGCCATAAATCAAAAAGGGGGAGATTGTTGGTGCAGACAGCACTCAAGTCAAACCTGTGTTTTGATAATGGCAAAAGGGTTCAAAAGTTAAGATGCTAAATTTATCTAACATACTACTTGAGTGTGCAGATTGAAGTCCTAGCGAAGGACTGCTAGGCACCTAGCGAAGGACTGCTAGGCACCTAGCGAAGGACTGCTAGGCATCGGAACCCTAAGACCCAGCAAAGGACTGCTGGGCACCTAGCGAAGGGCTGCTAGGAGTCAAAGACCTAGCGAAGGATTGCTAGGCACCAGGCGAAGGATTGCTTGGAACTGAAGACCTAGCGAAGGACTGCTAGGCACCAGGCGAAGGACTGCTTGGAAGTGAAGACCTAGCGAAGGACTGCTGGGCACCAGGCGAAGGACTGCCTGGTACTGAAGACCTAGAGAAGGAAAGTTGGGCACCTGGTGAAGGACTGCTGGGCCAAAGTCCAACCGGAGGAGCCGGTTGGCAATAGGTAAATTCTCCTGAGAGGAGTAGGTGAGGACGCGTTCCCCGTCGAGGGAACAGTAGGCGTCGGTTCGACCTAGAGTTCCATATTGGAGACCCAAAGTCAGAACCAAGACAGCTAAGGCTGTATAAACCTAATATTTTATTGCTTTGTGTTATTTTGGACTAACCTTGGATGCAGGACCGAAGGAATATGTTTCTGCAGCTCAGAATGCCCCAAAGGAGAGGGGCAAGTAGCTAGGCAGGGTGCCCCCAGTGTCCCGGGCGTCCCCAAGGTCAAGGCAAAATAAGTTAAGCAAGAAAAACACTTCGGAAGCTCATTGGGGGGGGCACCCCCATGCTCCCGGGCACTCCCGAGCTCCCGGGCGCCCCCGGGCACCCCCGAGCTCCCGGGCGCCCCGGATGCCTTGGGCGCCCCGGGCTTAAGCCAACGAAGCGGATAAAGATCATCCAGCCGAGAAGCCCACTGAAAGAGTCAACCAGGGTGCCCCCTGCATCCCGGGCGCCCCCAGTCAAACCTCAGCCCGATCCTTGAGGGATAAAGGCTAACCGAGACTGTTGCGGATCGAAGGCCACGTAGAGGGCGCCCCCAACGTCCAGGGCGCCCCCAGGACTACTATAAATATCCCTCGACCCCCAAGGCTTCTCAACACTTCTTCAAATGCCAATACGCTCTTCTACTCAAGCGCTCTGCCTCAGAAACCTCCCAACTCGAGATACAAGCGCCGACGACGTCCGTCTGCTCCAAAATACAATCCACACCGGGCGTCGGTAACCAAGAGCTGACTTTTTAAGTTTACTGTACTTCAACTGTAATATCTGTCTGTAAACCTTTTTGCGCACATATAGAATTTCCCGCAGTAAACGGTCAACGACCGTGGGCCTTGGAGTAGGAGTTGACCGCGACTCCGAACCAAGTAAATCGCTTGAGTTCTTTGCGTTGTGTTTTAAATTTCCACTTCTAATTCTCTTAATCTCGAATCCGAAACGTTTTACGATATTCACCCCCCTCCCCTCTATCGTATTTTCTCAATCCAACAACATCTACTCCCAAAAAGAATATGAGTATATCGTATTTAGTATAATATGGGAGTAGCAATCACCAAATGGTAAGTCCCTAGGAGAGTAACATAGGAATGTAGATAATGAATATCTGAGTCCTAAATACACCCTTAGGATAGCAGGAGAGAATGTAAGGTCTCTACTTGCAACTCTAGTACTATTGGTGAGGTTATTATTCTTAATCAAGTTATTGTACAACTCGGCACACAATCCTATATTAACCGAGCTAATACAATATATTAAGTTACATAAATCATAATAATCTATCACCTAAAAAAATGGATATGCATGATATCATGAAAAAAAATCCTATAGAGGTATCTAGCATGCAAGGGCCTATATGATATAAACGAAAATCTAGCCTTATGTTCCTCATAGGAAATCTAGAGTTAGTGATAGGAGTACTAGAGGTATCAAACTCAGTGGTATTTCTCTTAATCCTACAAACACAAATAAATAATTTTTTTTCTAAAATCACTAAAATGAGAACTGTTAGGATATATACTAAAAGCCTTGCCTTTTGGTTAGGATACATCTGCATTTTAAAGAGAATCAGAAAATCACACAGTGCATGTTTATATTAGTACGTGCACAAAATGTCTGATACTTGGCACTGTAGATAACATGGTGCATGGTGTCGTACAAAAGATCATGTTATCAGGTTCTTTGCCGAAGTATAAGAAAGATGCTCACAACTGAGATGGAGTTGCACAAACCATCAAGATGGTTGTAGTGTAATTAGGTGTGGTTTATCTTAACCATAGAATTACACTAGTATACTTTGTATACATTGAGTAGGACCAAAAGAGAGGTCATTCAATTTTTGTACTAACATTGTAAATTGGATTAGACCTCGGATAATATTATGGAGTACGATCTCTTAATCCTGAAATAATGACGGGCATATATTATTAATTATTATTTCTTTGATTTACCAATGGGCGAGATCTGTTCTGTTAGATCGATAGGCCCGGTAAGTTGGGAGATAATATTAATAATATGATGTGCCATTGATTATTGACGAAATCCGTGTCGTGGTAAGTCAGGATGATGATGCCCCCTTGTTGAGCTCAAAAAGGTCGTCATGTCAAATCTTGCAAGTGGACTATGGTCCGGCATGATGAAAAAGTTGAGTGGTACTAATCAAGGATCAAGAAGATAATTAATTTAATTATCAGTAAATTAAATTAATTATCAGGCATATGATATCTTAAACACGGGGAGATGGATGACTCGTAATATGCGGAGCCCATATGAAAATATGGGGGTTAGTGAGGAAGTACAATGGAATCCTTTAGTGGAATGTATCACCATTAATGGATCGGGTTTGGATCTATTAGAGGGCCAAGAACCAACTCCTCCTCATGGTCCCTATCTTAGCCCTATAAATACCCCATTGGAGTCATGATACAAGGAGGGATGAATTAATTGAGAATTAATTTGGATTAATCACCAAAAACCCACAAAACCCTTATTTCCTAAACCCTCTGTCTCTCTCCTTGGTCAAGAGGCGCCAGCGAGAAGGAGGTGGAAGAAGGGGAGGTTTCTCCTCATCTTCGGCTCATCCTTTGGGCGTGTAGGATTGGCAGGAGAGGGAGGAGCACGCTGGTGCTCAGCTTGGAGCAGAGTTGCAGGTGGAGGCTCGTCGGCGGCGGGTTTTATTAACCTTGCGGCGCCGGCGGCAAGAAGCAAGGAAACTAGAGTTTTCCTTCCTTCTTCCTCCTTGTTCTCATTTCCTTCCCTCACGGTGGTTTTCTCCTCTGCGTGCGCAACCAAGGAGCAGGAAGGAGGAGTCTCCGGTGGTCGGAAAACAAAGGTTTGTCCTCTTGTTTTGGCGCCGGCGGTGAAGGAGAAGGGCTAGGGTTTTTCGGCGGGTTTTGGGGAAGAAGAAGAAGCTTGCTCGGCTTCTTCCTCCCTTTCTTCATCTTCCTAGCAGCCTTTCAGTGCTGCCTCTCGGCCGGCCAGAGCTGGGAGCCGGTGGTGGTCGGCGGCGAGAGGAGGAGAGGCAACAAGGTGGTGGCCGAAAACCCTAGCTAGGGTTTTTTGCTACAAAAAAGGGAAGAGGCTTGAAGAATGTGATTTTGGCATGCCTTGGTAACTCCACGACTTGGTAGATCATTGCCCACATGACGTCCAGGAAGGGTGGGTCATAAGGTAGAAGACTGCGAGGTAAACGACGAGGTATAATTCTCCCAAGCTCCAGTTTTATTTTGCTAGGTTTTAATTGTGCCATATTACTTTGCTTCGTCATTTCATGTATGTTAGTTGGTTATTTTGATTTGCTATCATAGATAATAATTAACTAACTGGACCCCGAAGATAAACATAAAAACCGGCGATCCAAATCGTCGTCTTTTCCGTGGTTAATTAATCCGGAAAGTTACAAGGCCTTAACCTTAGTTTTGGCTAAGTTGTAACTTGGATTAATTAACACGACGATGAGTCGGTCATTAGAGGGACAGGTCTCTATTCAGATTAAATTTTTAATCCGTAGCCATAGAGAGGTCTCTCATGTACGATCCCGTGGTTATATTGGAAACCGCCAAGCCATAGCAACAATTGGTATCAGAGCGAGGTTTCCAGTTTTGTGTGTTTAGGATTCAGTTATTTTTCTGCACATTATCATGTGCATTGTTTTGCTGGATAATATTTGGATGTGCGTAGGCTAACTTTGTGTTGCAGACACTAGATTCCAACTGTTATAGCAATTGTGTTGTTTGTTTGTGATTGATTGTGTTTGATGTAAATTAATTGAATCCTCGAGGTTGACGAGGCTAGATAAGTTATTTAATTTTTGTAATTAAATATGACACTTGTTTACCCAAGCTTTCTATTTACTTTTGATCTAGATGACATGTACACTCCTTCGTGGAGTATAGGATCAATGGATGTAAATAAGTAAGCTAGTCATCTCAGCTCGGGGAATCCTTCATGGTGTCTTGCGCATGGATAGGATGGAGTAAATGAGGTGACGACACGACTGGAGGCGCATTGGAGACCAAGGCCATAATAGTTGGAAAAATCTAGGATTTTTTTTTCATAGCTCTATTATTTGTTTTATGTGCTTGTTGTGTGTGTGCATGTGAAAACCTCAAACGCAAATAACTAAATGGGAGAGGGACCCTAAGGGTCCCATGACCTCCATTACAATCTGATAAATGATGCGAACAAGTATGTGCGTCGGCTCTGAGTGCCTTCTTCCCCATCGGATGGGATTGTTCTGCGAATCACTAGGTCAGAAAAGACTATAGAAAATTATTGAAGAACGTGTGTACTTCCCCATCGGAAGACACATAATCAGAAATAATTTTTCTTAGTGTTGTGTAATGGTAAATACTTAGATACAAATAACAGTATCCTCCCCCATTGGAGTCACTGCTATTATTTGTAGGGTCGAAGAGGACCAACTATTAATTTTACTTGTCAGAAAGTTAGGATGACAAGATAGTAAAATTAATGGGTAAAACCTCCTCTCACAAATGTAGAATTCGTATACGTCCATACCATCATGGCATGCGAAATTCTCGGTGTTTTGAGGTGTTGGTAGATTTTGTAATAAATTATTTTGAGGTATCAATTTATTTCTAAAATCTAAAGTGTGTGATAGTTATGATTCTTTGGTGCTTTAAAATGGATCTAAACCCACTTGACCTAATTCAAAGAGAAAACCAATTAACTACCCCTAGTGATAAAATGGATTGGGAATTAAATATGGATTTTGTCACTACTGCCGAGGAACCAAAGTGTGATCTTGCCGAGTTCTGTACCGAAAAGTCTAACGAGATTAATACCGAAGAGGAGTTTGAATATATTAGGAAATGACTAGAAGTAGATGAGATGACCGAAGGTCATCAAAATCAGGCTTCTTCCATTACCAATGAAAAAACATCCAATCTCGATGAACTCTTTGGTCAAAGTAATCGAGCCGCTAGGCAGAAGGTAATGAAGAACTTGACTACAACCATCTTGGTTGAGGGTATGCCCGTAAGGGAACATGTCCTCAAAATGATGGCTTGGCTGAAGGAGATAGAAATCCTTGGAGCTCAGATCGATGGGGAAACCCAGGTCGATCTTATCCTCCAATCTCTACCAGTGAGTTTTGAGAAGTTTCGCCTAAGCTACAATATGGACAAGCTCTCATATTCGTGGGCAGATCTTCTGACAGAACTCGAGGCGGCAGAGGCGGTTTCTCTTCAGGGTTCATAAACTTTCATTGCTCAAGTAGTTTCTACTTCTAAAACGAAAGGAAAGAAGAAGAAGAAACGTTCTAAGGCAATGAAAGTAGCAGGATTACAGGGACCTCAGGGATGCATAAAGAAGCCGAAAGGCAAGTGCTTTGTGTGCAAACAGTCAGGGCATTGGAAGACGGATTGTCCCCGTCGCTAGAGTAGTACCACAGGTATATTTTCTTCTTTGTCGTTGTAACATGTTTAGCGATGATATCTACCGGTACCTGGTGAGTAGATACGGATGCCACTAATCATGCCTGTATTTTTGTACAGGGGTTCCAGGAAACCCGATGGCTAGCTGAGGAGGATATCACTGACTATGTGGATGGGCTATGGAGATGACTTTTTACAGTGGGAGTTTTATCTATTTCATTTATGTCTTTAGCATAGGATGATATAGTTTTGACTTTATAGAGATTACCTTTATGTACTTAGTTTTTTGGAAAGAACTTTTTGTTCAGTTTCTGGAATAAGATATTTTCTATTACTTTTATTTGTTAAAAGTGGAATAGAAGGAATATCTATTGAAGTACATAGATAGGCAATTAGTATATAAAACCAAAAGGTTCCCATGATGCAATTAATAGTTTATCATCTTAACTAATGTAAGAGAAAGGTTCCTTCCAAGTAGAACCAAACATATATTTTGTCTCTAAGGTTTGGTTTGTTAAACTCTAGTGGGATTCTAAAGTGATTAACCAATAAGCCTTAGGGTTCATTGGTGATGGAAGACTTGTCTTCCTTAAGATGCTTTTGACTCTTACTAGAGAAGTAACAAAACCAAATAAGCTTGTTTTAAGCCTAGGGACATAGAGCAAAAAATATGTAGGAATTAGTTCAACCTGATAAGTATAAGTCCTAATCTATCTAGAATAGAGGTACCCTTGAATACTTTGTTTATTTGATAAACAAATATTTAACGGAAAACAGTATATTTACTTGATGTTCTACAAGACTGAATACTTTGATGAGATCAAAGAGTACAAGTCTGATGCAGAAGAGACATCAAAGTAAAAGTTTTATGACGCTATGATTAGATCATGATGCCAAGTACCTCTAAGGATAGTTGTAGGACTTACTTATCAAAGAATTGAGATTTGATCCCAATTCACTGCACCTGGTACGCCTCAACAGAATGGTGCAACACATGGAAGGAAGAAGGTCTCTTAAGTTAATAGGTTAAGAAGATGATAAGCCTCTCCTAGATTAGCAAAATTTGTTTAAAGGGATATGTCCTAGATACGACGGTGTATATGCTTGATTCTGTCTAGGTCAGTAGTCTCTTAAAAACTATAGAGATGTGGACTAAGTGAAAGCTTAAGTCTAAGGCATGTTCAGATTATGAGTAGTTCAACACTTGTGCTGAAAAGAGACACTGACAAGTTGGAATCTAGTGCATATGTTCGTAGGATATCTGATGTGCTACAAAACAGGTGTCACAAATGAGCCTCAAATTTAGAAATTTATAAACTAAAAACCCTTGGCTAACAAAGTTAAAGTGTAGTAGAGGGGCCTCAGGTCGTATTTTTTCAATGACTAGTTGAATGAATGTTTAACTCAAGCTTGCAAGTTATTTATCGTTTGATATTTTGGGTTTTCTAGATAAAATGGGGGTTTTTGCGATAAGAGGTGAAATAACAACTTGAAACGAAATAGACTGATCTAAGCTAAGCATGTAATGAATTAAGGAAGAGCGGAAACTAAACTTAACCTAATTGACAATTGAGCAATTAAATTCAACTCTTGAATTGAAACTTAAAGAACTAATTGCAGGTAATAAATTGCAAAGAATTAATTGCAAAGAAACTAATTGCAAGACAAATGAAATTAGAACAAAACATTCTTAAGAACTTGAATTGGAGTATAGTTGAGAACAAACTAAACAACTTGAAGACATAAATGCTTGGAACCAAAATATTATCCTAATTAAACATCAAATCAGTTTATCACAAGACTTCCCTTTGTCGTCACACAAAGGATGAGCTATGAACCCCCTAGCTCAAAAACCAATGAAGGATCTATCTCCCGGATCAAGTTGCAATGGATTGGTGCATTTGGATCTTCCTGATCGGTCGCTGGACCGATCTGGACTTCCTCTGATTGGACTGGGGACCGATCAGAGGCGTGTCTGTCCGATCGCAGTGAACATTCAGGAACTGGATTCACTCCGCGATTTCCTCCTCGATTGACTGGATGACGATCGACCTCAGAAACTATCGAACCAGCTTCGAGAACCCCTCTCCGTTGCTTCGACAGCTCTGGACGATGGAAATCCAGCGATCGACAGTGGATCGATCGGTGAAAACAAACTCCGGCAAAACCCTCTCCGAAACTTCCTATAACACAATCGATTAGCAAATTTAACCGGAAAATATACCTGGATGATCTGAAATGTAACGTCCGTAAAATCCTCTCAATATTTTTCTTTAAAACATTGATCATGCATATATGGATTCTTGAGTAACATATGAATACTAGCATGAACCTTAGCATGATTTCTTATATAGATTAAAAAGCTAAGTACTAATGGGTTTTACATGGGCCCTTCTAGTACCATGGCTATTAGTGGACCTTGGGTTGAATTTTAACATAAATAGAAATGCGTTCTAATTAGGAATATTAGCATAACTCTTGGTGGGCTCTTATGTGGGCCTTACCAAAAATAAGAGTTAATGGAATAAAAAAGAAAGTGCATGCACCAAGGATTGAACCTTGGACCTAGAATTGAGGCAAAGCCTCATCATGCATGTACTAACAAATTCACCTAGCAAGGGAGTGCTATTGGAAAAGAAAGAAGATTTTATTTGAGGCTAAAGGAGGTGAAGAGGCACCATGTGAAGACGCACCATGCCCCTTCACTTAGTATAAAAGAGATGGATGAGAAGTGAAGAGGCACTTAAGTTATTTTTCTCCTCTTTTCTTCCACCAAGGCTCTTCCTCTCCCCTCTTCTTCCTTCTCCTTGCCGTGACCCACAAGGGAGTTTTCCCCTTGGAAAACTTCACAAGAGGACTCCCTCTTGAAGATCCAAGGTTTCCTACAAGACTACAAGGGCAAGGGGTGTTCTAAGGTCAAGAAGGTCTTCATCTTTTTCTCTATTTAAGGTTTATAACCAAGACAACAAGAGGTAAGATTCCCTCACCTGTGGTATAATAGCTTTTATGTTGTCTTTCTTGATTTAAGTTTTGTTTGGGATCTATGTTGAGAAAACTATGGAATTAGGGCTCCTATAAGTTTCAGCCAAGCACCATTTTAGGGCTTGGGATGATGTTAAAACCTCACTTATACTTCCTAATGCTTTCTCATGATAAAATAAGAATGAATTGTGAGTTGTGGAATTTTTGTAGCACCCAAATCTCCTTATGATGTTTCGGCCCCCTCTCCTTTTCATGATTAGGATTAGATCTAACCCTCCAAGCATGCTTATTATGATTTCCTATGACACAATGAATATTAATTGTGAGTTATACGAATTTTCCATATACTTGTGACCCCTCTAGGGTTTCGGCCAAGACCATGCTAGGAATTAGGGTTCGCCCCAATCGTGTGTTTTAATGGCTTCCTATGGCATTGTATGTATTATATGAGTGTTACATTAGTTATGGTACCTCACATGTTGCTTGAATAATGGGACTTTCATTTACAAACTTTCTGCCAAGCACCTAAGTCTAAGGTTTGGGTTAGCCTAAGGTTTCAAGTGTACTTGTTTATGGCTCATTATGATGTAAATATATGTTCAAGTATGTTGTATGAATTTTATGGTCTCTAAACCCTAACTTTATGTGCTATGCATCACGACCTTGTATGCTTATGTTATGTGCCATGTTTTAGTAGGTTTTATTCATGGATGTTTTAAACCATATACCATGAACACATGTGTTGTGAAGTATGCATCATGTTTATGTAGAATTATGCATGCATTATGTTAAATGTCTTGAACATATATATTATGATATATATATTATGGTTATGTAGACCTACGCATGTTTTATGTTGAATGTCATGAACCTATGTAGTATGTATCATGTTCATATGGATCCTACCCATGCATGCTTTATGATAGATACCATGATCATGTATGCTATGTGATATGTATTATGTATGTAAAAACTTATCTATGAATGCTTACCTTATGCACCATGATCATGCATGCTTTATGAACTAAGTTGATGTTTATGCCTTTAAGGCATAATTATGTATGTATGTCATGCCTTATGAATTAAGATGATGTTCATGCCTCTAAGGCATAATGATGTGTGCATGACATACCTTATGAATCAAGTCTATGTTTATGCCTTTAAGGCATAATGATGTTATGCATTAACTATGAATGATGAAATGCTAAGTATGCATTATACCATGCTTCATATATTAAGATCATGTTTATGTCTTTAATTATGCTATGTAAGTTCTATGAATGATGAAATGCCAAGAGCATTTCTTATGAAATAAAAAGAAGCATGTGAAGCTATTTTACTTTATGGATAGGCTTGTACCGGACCCAAGTAAGGTCCAAGGGATGGGCTTCTTAGAAAGCCTCGGTTTTATGACTACCGTAGCTGTCCAACAGGGATAGGCTCCTTAGAAAGCCTTGGTTCTGGACTACCGTAGTTGTCCCTAGGTTGAAGGTAACCTAGTACCCTAGTAGGTCGAGACTAGCTACCTCGCATTTACTTATGGATGCACGCAAATGATAGATGTATGTGGTACAAGTCGGGATCCCCCTTGATGTTGAGATTTATGTTTAAGTACTTATAATTATGAGTTTCAAATAAGCATCCTTATGTTATGTGCATTTAGCTCATGCTAATCATTTTATGCACTTATCTCTCATGTTATGCATCTATTCCATGTCAAGTATTTTATATGCCTATGTTTTATGTCAAGTACTTCTTATGCCATGAGCTCTATGCACTTTCATTACATGTTAAGCACTTCTATATGATTATGTGTTTTCATATACATCTATATGCCTCCTCATGTCAAATGCTTTATGAATACCTTCTCATGATATGCTTTTGTTTTATGTTACACTCTCTATGTTATGCCCTTTCCATTGACGATATACGACATATGGTTTTTGTGAGTAGGAAAGGATCTTACTAAGTCTATGTGCTTGTAAGTTTTATTTTCTTATACCACAGATCAAGCAAGAGGATACTAAGCTAAGGGAAGCAGTAGGAGGGGCAAGTGTGTGTATGGCAGTGACATGGTAAAAGAAAAAGAAAAAGATCCTATTACTCATAATTGTCATATGTCTTATGTTTTACATTGTCATCTTTAGTTTTCATGCTATACTTTATGATGGTTTTCCTAAAGAACAACTTACTAGGAAAATTTTATTACCTATGTTGCTTATGAACAACCTATATTGATTTCTATATCGTGCTTTATTGCTATACTTATCATTGCTAAATTATGATGTTAACATGCATACCATGATGTGTTCGTTTAGAACAATATGTTGGCTTAAAGCTTGATGGTAGGATAAGTTATGTTTAATGCAAGCATGTTCAAGGATGTTATGTCTCATATGATATGTCTTATTTTTTTTATGTTACGACAATGCTAAGTTTACCAAGTAACCATGTTTAAGAATGATAGCTAAGATATGTCAACATGATTCAAATTTTAATTGCATCGCATATGTATGAAGTTTTAAATTATTCCGCTGCATTAAGATCTCCATATGCGTATATGTGTGTTCGCGTAGCGCCGCCTTTCGCCTACATCGTAAGGCGGGAAGGGCGGGTGTTACATAAAATCTTGCAAACAACGAATCTGATGTGGTCGCGCGCGATCTAAGAAGAAAACGAGGAACAAAACGATGAAGAAACGTAGAAAATGGGAAGAACAGCGACGACGCGACCCAGAGCTTGGTGGAGAAGTCTGTTTAAATTAATTCCATTTGAATTTGGATGGCTGCAATTGTTCCGATCTCATCCAACGGTCGGATCTCTTCAGATCTGAACCAAACCTCCCAGATCTTGATCTATGGCTCTGATCTACACCTCCTTGGCTCAGATAGTTCAGATCTAGATCGGGTGGCTCAGATTGCCCTGATCTTTGAATGGACGGTCGAAACTCCACTTAAGCTTGATCCGACGGTCAGATTGCTTTTGATTTGGATGAAACTTTCAGATCTTGATCTGTGATCATGATTGACTCTATCTTGAGCTTAGATTGGTCAGAAGTTGATGGATGGCTCAGATCTAGCTGTTTCTTGATCGGACGGCTCATATTAATCCGGTGCTTGATCACCTTGATCCGGATCCAAGTCTGGCTCAAGTTTGATCCAATCTGATCTAGGTCCATGATCATTTGAAACCTACAAAATTATATTCACATTTTAGTGCCAAAATATCTCAAATATACAAAGATTTGAATCAAAAGCCAAAATAGAAAGAATTTATGAAACCTAATGTAAATGCAAACTTTAGCATAGAAAAGTGGATCAAAATATGGATTTGAGAGCCTAAATTTATCAACAAAATGGTAATTATCAACTCCCCCACACTTACTCTTGGGCATCTCGCACAAGCTAACTAGTAAACTAAAATGTATTCCCCTAGATTATTCTCAATCATATTTAGAAGTTATTGAAAGGAAATTACCTAGGGTTGTCAATTCACAAAAATCTAAACTCAATGGACTAATAACTTGTCCATAAATCAACAACTTAGCATACTTCATCCTTCATGACTCATTGAGATGAATTAACTCAAAAAAAAAACCTTTCAAAGGAAGTTTTAGTGGCTCTCTTCCTAAATTCTACATTTTTGATGAAAGTGGAGCTCACTCAAACACATCATGGTTCATGCACTACCAAAAGCTTGCTTATTATCTACTCTCCACCATCATTCTTGATTTGGATTCACATCTACAAAAGCTTATTTAAACAAGGTAAAGAAATATAAAATGATAGAAATGAAATAGAAGTTCAATTAACATTGATACCAAAGATTCATGATAAAGAAAGTAAAGAGATATGACATGGTAACGAAATATGATATGATAAGGAAATATGAAAAAATAACGAAAGTGGGAGACTTGGATACTCAAATATGTTTCTAATGCACATTGCCCTCTTTTACGGTCCTCTCAATGAATTCAGAGTTGTGGTGGAGTAGGGATCAGCTAATTTGGATGAGAACCCTCAAATATCAATGCTGAATTCAGTGCCATTCAGTGCCAACTCTGCTGATCGGTCACTGGACCGATCAGACACTACCTGATCGGACTGGGGATCGGACTGAACAGCTCCTGATCGGTCTGGAGATCGATCAGGGGCTGATCAGTAGCTGAAATCTGCAGAATTCCTGAAACTGTCTTCTGAGATTCGTCTTCTTTCAATCAACACTACATCTCGAACTCATCTAACCTCTTGTCTCTATCTTCCAACTCAGAAATCTAATCATCTTCTGATACTGCATATTTTTCTATTCTTTTTCTTTTCTTTTCTGCTTTTGACTATTCTATTTTTTTTTTATATCTGCAGCTAAGTTTCTTCAGTGATTCAGCTACTCCATTTCTGATTTTTTTTCCATCTACAATTAAGATTCCGTAAATTCACAACCTCACAACTTGGAGCCTTCCATGATAATAGAGTTCTAGGTGCTCCATTTATACACTTTTAGCTCTTGCACCCACTTGGCACACAACTACACTTGTTGATACAAATTTTTTTTTACATCTGCCACTATAAATCTGAAACATAAAATGCTAAGAAGGGATTACATGCTTCACTTTCCATTAACTCTTTTGAAATCCAATCTTGGCACGGTTTGCTTGTAGGTTTCCGAATGCACTCCCCCACACTTAAACTTTTGTCCATCTCGGGCAAAGTAACATCAAGAAACATTAAGGCACCCAAGTCCATAGAACATATTATGATAACAGAAAAATAGGGAAAGGACATATAGAATAAGAGTGTATCAACAAGGAATCTTGCAAGAATTGATATGAAAATATAGGGGAAGGAAACAAAATGATTCACCTCTACAAATGTGATCCAATCATAGAAATATAGTTTTGAAAGAACCGAAGTAAGTTCTAGAATACAATCACATGTGTGTATCACAAATATTAGGCCAATCCTCACTAGGTAAAAAGAATTCATCTCAAGTCATCAATCTAGAGTCCATAGCTAAGTAGTACTCAAGCATCCAAGAAATTTCATCCATTGGCTCAAATCCTAAGTTTTAACAACCAAATTTAATTTACTTTCAAGGGACTCTAAAATGATATAGAGAAAATCTAGATGGATGCATTTATTCCAACTCATGCAAGAAATAAAGTGCCAAAAGGGATAAAATAGTATCTACAATGACTCTTTATTCTTTCTACACTACCCAAGCATTTATTAGCAAGAACTCATTTTAAAACAAAATTTTACTTCTAGAAAACATAAAAATGAAGCATGCAATGAAATAAAATGCAAGAAGGAACAAACTCCCCTTTATTTCTGGCGGTCGGAGTCGATCAAGGAATAACCTCCATTCCGGTAGTGGAGGAGTTTGGTCGGTCGAGAGAGCAATTTTCATGTGATCAATGTTATGGTGCACTGCTCCCCCACACTTAAACTTCACAGAAATATGTTCCGGTGGTCAAAGGCGATTAAGGTACAACATCCATTTAAGAGGTGGAGTGCTACGAGTTAGAGTAATATCAACTCCTCCCTCTTGATGTTTTTTGGAAGTCCTTCCAGGAGGTTGGAGTCTATTAAGTTGGAGCACCCATTCCAGGAGTCTACGGCGCCCTGCAAAACCATGCAATACCTCCCTCATGTGTGCAGGGTAAGAAAGAAATGAAATACCATCAATCTCTATATAAAATGTATCCAGATATGCATCAAATCCAATAAAATCTATCTTAGGTACCTCCATGAGTTTTTCACAATTAGTATCCACAAAGGGTATATCAAGAAACTCATCACAACCAATGAAATCAATTTTGGGTACCTCTGTTAGTTTTTCACCATCAATTTATGCATAGGATGTATCAAGAAATGTTTCACAACCAACAAAATCATCCTCATGTACCTCTATGGAATTTTCACAATTAATCTCTACATAGGATGTATCAAAAATTCTATCACAACAAACAAAATCAATTTTAGGCACCTCTAAAAATTTTTCACAATCACCTTCTACACAGGATGTGTCAAGAAATTCATCACAACCAACAAAATCAACACTAGGTACCTCCATGAATTTTTCTAAACAATCAGCCTCAGTCTCTATATAAGATGCATCAAGAAATGTATCACATTCAACAAATTCAATATTAGGTACCTCTATGGATTTTTCATAAATAGTATCCACAAAGGGTATATCAAGACATGCTTCACATTCAACAAAATCAACCCTAGGTTCCTCTATGAATTTTTTACACTCAAGCTCTTCATGGGATGTATCAAGAATTTCATCGCAACCAACAAAATCAACACTAGGTACTTCTATGGAATTTTTGTTGATGCAGTCTGACCCTGATTGTTGTTTTGGTGTTGACACCGATTTTAGTTTAGGCTAATGAGATGATTGAGATTGAGTCCTGGTCGGGGACTAGGTGAAGTGGAAAAGACCTAGTGGGACTAGGTTGATGGAAACCCTGGCTTGGAGGGCCAGGTCCTAGCTTGGAGAGCTAGGTTGATGGAAACCCTAGCTTGGAGGGCCAGGTCCTAGCATGGAGAGCTAGGTTGACTGAAACCCTGTCTTGGAGGGCTAGGTCCTAGCTTGGAGAGCTAGGTTGGATAAAACCTTGGCATGGAGGGCTAGGTCCTAGCTTGGCGAGCTAGGTTGGATGAAATCCTGGCTTGGAGGGCCAGGTCCTAGCTTGAGAAGCTAGGTTAGATGAAATCCTAGCATGGAGGGCCAGGTCCTAGCTTGGAGGGCTAGGTTGAAGTCTCAGTGAGTGAAACTGAGCACGGAGTCTTGGTCCGGGGGACTAAGAATGAGTCAGAGAAGGGCTGGAAGCTTGTTCTCGTGAGTTAGAGGAGATTTGACCTTGCCTGGATCGGTCTGGTGACCGATCATGGAAGTTGGCACGGAGTTCACTCGTGGCTCGGTCTGGTGACCGATCCAGCTATGTCTGATCGGTCTGGTGACCGATCAAGGAGCATACAGTGACTTTGTTAGGCTACTGATTGTCTCCTGATCGGTCTGGTGACCGATCAGGGAGGGCTCCTGATCGGTCTGGTGAACGATCAGGGAGAGGTCAGTAGGTTTCATGGGATTTCATGATCGGTCAGGTTGATTGATCAAATGTCGCGAGCTTCTCACTATAACCGATCAGGATGCATCCTGATCGGTCAGGTCATGCCCTGATCGGTCCCCGGACCGATCAGGACACAACCTGATCGGTCTGGTGACCGATCAGTGAGGTTTGGCTGTGAAAGTTGGGAATCCCAGCAATGTTGTGGATCGGTCTGGTGACCGATCCACGATCTGTGATCGGTCAGGGTGACTGATCACCAGAAGGTCGCGATTTCTGGTTTCTCACTGGGGACCGATCAGGCTAGAGCCTGATCAGTTTGAGCCCATCCTGATCGATCTGCTAACCGATCAGGGATCACTCTAATCGGTCCGGTGATCGATCAGTAGCTGACAGCTTGAATTCAAATGCGCTGTCAGACTTCTGATCATGTTTTGATTCGCTCTGATTTCATTCTGATAACTTTGATTTCCTCTGATCCACATTTGATCTCATTTTCTAAGCTGTTGTTAAGTGTGCAGGTGACAGGTTCGATTTCAAATGGTGAAGGAGGGTCAACTGGGAGCTTACGATGCCACAGGTTTGACGTTTTCCTCTTCTCAGGTTTCAACGGACGACTGCACCACTGGGATACTGACTAGGGCTCGGCTAAGGGGAGCTCAGGGGGTCCAGGAGAGGCCAGCTAGCTGGGTAGTTGCAGTTGAGTAGCTGGTGAGCTGCAGTGGAGCATCTGGTGACTGGCGATGTGAGCTGCAGAGGCCATATGATTAAAAGTCCTGCGAAGTGGACAATTCAAAATCGACTATTCTTTGGCTACAACACTTGTGCTCTAGCGATAACTTTGATCATCTCTTTGAGCAAGCACTGTGAATCATGAGCAACATTCTGATACTTGAGCACTTGGAAGAAATAAGGAGCTTGGCGAGTCCATCAGAAAGAAGACACGAAGAGCAGGTAGTTCTTGCGTGAGATCTGGGCTGAGTGGAGCTCGGTGAGGAGTTCGCTTGTGTTCTTACTGTCATAAGTGCTCTGTAAGATTCCTTCTTGTGTTTCTCTGTACTTAATACTTCATTCAATTTGCAATGCTGTGTAGAGGTTTCTCCACCGAGAAGGAGGTTCAGTTGATATCTGAATTTTTCGGGGCCTGATCTGCCGACGATCAAGGGATCACCCACCATAAGGGCACGCCAAGGAGTAGGGGCAAGTTATCCCTGAACTTTGTAAACGATCCTTGTTAGCGTTTTTGGTTTGCTTTTTATTTCTGCAGTTATACTCTGTTTTGTTTTTGCTTCCGCTGTGCTACTAACCCTAACTGCAGAGAAATCTCAAAAGTGAAAGTGATTTTTGTGTCTGGCTATATTCACCCCCCTCTCTAGCCATTCATGTTCCAATAAGTGGTATCAGAGCTTGGGGCTCTGTTCAAGCGACTTAACATCCGAGAGCTATCAACAATGTCTTTGAGAGAAGAATTTAGCACCATTCGACCTCCCTTCTTCGATGGATCGGATTTCCAATATTGGAGGTCTCACATGGAGTACTACCTCAAGACCGACATTGGGATGTGGTTCTCCGTGAAGGAAGGTTTCATTCCTCCAAGAGATGCGAAGGGAAAAGAATTGGAGTCATCGCGATGGTCGGCTAAGCAATCCCGCAAAGGAGAAGCCGATGCGAAGGCGGTGGCGACATTGCAATGTACAATGAACAAAGACCAACTAATCAAGGTTAGTGATAAGTACTATTTTGTTGATTATTTCAGGCTCTAAAATCCAGGTTTGACCCATATTTTACATGCTTAATCTTGAATTTACCCTAGGGTCTATGAATTAATTTTATTTTGGGCTTTATTAGAAATCTTTATACATTTGAAATATTCTGGCACTAAATTGTTAATCTACTTTAACAGGCTTGGAAGGATCATGGACCTGGGTCATGCTGGGTCAAACTTGAGTCAGAAGTGGACCCGGATCGAGTGATCAAGAATCCGACTAATATGGGTTGTCGATTCAAAAACGGCTAGATCTGAGCCATTTGAGAACTTTTGATGCAATCCGAGCTAGGGTTATAGCTAATCAAGCACTCAGGTCAAGATCTGAAGGTTTCATCCAAATCAGAGATCATTCAGCCGTTGGATCAAGCTCAGGAGGATCTAGACCGTCCATTCAAAGATCAGGTAGATCTGAGCCATCCGTTACAAATCTGGAAGATCCGAGTTACTGAGAGGCAGATCCTGATCCTAGATCAAGATCTGGAAGGTTTGGTTCGGATCTGAAGAGATCTAGCCATTGGATGGAGTGAAGAGAATCACAGCCGTCCATTTCCAAACTATATAAACTATCTCTTCTCCCCCGATCAGTTTGTCGCGTCTTCGCCGCAGCTTAGCTTCTTCGCGTTTCTTCACTGTGCTTCTTCAATTCTTCTCATCTGATCGCGCGACCGCTTCGACTCCAACCTTGGATCAAGTTCTAGATCGTCGGGATTATGTCTCCGTGAAGATTTTAGCTCGAATTCACCATTAAACAGAGCAAAGTGAGGGTTTCATCAGCTCTGCCATTCGATTGATTGGATCTCTGTTGCGTGCCATTTTTCATCCACCTAAGCAAGTCGGAGGGTTCTCTGGATTGCTCTAATCGTTCCTAAGTCTTTCACCGCAATCCCACACTACAAGATCGAGGAGATCGGATGGATTTTTCAGCCAGGAGCAGAATTTGAGTTGAATCGATCGTGGAGTCTGATTTTCCAGCGATTTGTCAAGCTAGGGGGTTCGTGGCTTACTCTTGTGTGACGGCAAGAATAACTTGAGCTAAGGAAGGGATCGATGCTTAGTTTCTTAGTGAATTTTCATTTCCGAGCAGTAGTTTCAATTTTTGCGTTCTTTTATAGTTTCTGAACTTTGTATCAGTGAACTTAGTTTTTCTATGAATCATTGCTACATTCTAATTAGTTAGGATGCTTGTTTAGTGAACAATTGCACTTAGACCAGCTTGCTTCGGATTTGGATCATTTCTGAATTTGGTTTCTATTCTGCGTATCAGCCTTTTCTGCATATCAGTTTCAATTCTGCAAGTTTTAGTTATAGTTTCTAAAATTTGTGTCAAGTAAACATTAGTTCTTCTTAATCTTTTCTGAACAACAGCTTTGTGCACTCAAATTCAGCTTGCCCTGTTTGTTTCTGCATGTAAATTGTTGTTGCAAATCTGCAATTGAATTATGCATTCGATTAGATTCTGAATTGGTTAGTTTCATGGCTACGTATCAGCTTGCTTTGCATTCGACAGTTTCTGAGATTCTAGTTTTCATTCTGCAAATCAGTTCCCTTTCTGAATTCGTGCTTCACACTCGGTTGCTTTTGAAATTCAGTTTCTTTCTTCTGCGTATCAGTTTTAGGTTCTGCGTATCAACTTGCATTAGTTTCTGGATTTTGTAGCTTGTTTGCATTCTGTTTGTGTTGAGTTTGAAACCTGAAGTTAAACACACCTTTTAGAGTGTTATTGTGGTGGAAATCAGTTTGTGTTTCTGAATTCTAATCTTCATTTCTGTATATCAGATTTTAGTTGCTTGGACTTTGTATCAAGTGAAGCTTAGGTGTTGATTTTGTATCAGTTTATTTTTAGATTGCTTAGCATTTGGTTTGTTTTGAGTGGTAATTCCTGAAGCCAATTTCTGCATTAGTATCAATCGAAATTTGGTTTGATTTGATGTCAGATTTGTTCTCCAAAGTCGGTTAATCTACATTGGTTTGATTAAGTTCATAATTGGTTGAGTCATTAATTGATATTGCCTAGTTTAAGTTCGCTTAGTTATGTGTCTTTGCTTTTCACTGTGTTTTCCTTTCTGATTGCAAACAAAACCCAATTCTTACTTGAAACCCAAAAATATTTGATCACATAAACTCGAGCTTGAATCAAACATCCTTAACTAGCCCTAGGAAAAATACGACCTGTGGCCCCTTTACTACATTTAAATTGTGAGCTAGGGTTTCCAGCAGTTAAAATATCTAAATTTGAGACCCACATTCGTGACATCTATTTTGGGGTGCATCAAATATTTGGCGCCGTTGCCGGGGAACATCTAGTTGAGTTTGTTTGCTTAAGCTTGTGTGCTTATTACATATTTTTCTTGATCTATTTTTTGCGCTTATCTCTATATCTTGTGATTTACTTTATCTATTTCATTTTTCCATACACAATTGCTGCGATTTGTTTATTTTATGACCAAGTCAGCAGGTGGTGATCTCGAAGAATTTGACCCTGAAATTGAGAGGACTTTCAGAGCAAGGAGGAACCAAGGCATAATTTCAGAGGCTATTGATATTCCTCCTCTTCAGACTATTGCTACTCATTCAGGCATTATCATGGCAGACCACCAGAAGACCATGCAAGAACTTGCAGCACCAGATGATACCTTTCAGTACTCCAGTATTGCTTATCCAGAGCTGATTGGCGATTTTGAGCTTAGATCCGGACTCATCCACTTGTTGCCTAAATTTCAAGGATTATCCAGAGAAGATCCAAACAGACATCTGCATGAATTTCACGTAGTCTGCTCCACCATGAAGCCTCAGGAGATTTCAGAAGAAGATATTAAGCTGAGGGCATTCCCATTTTCCCTGACTGGAGTAGCAAAGGATTGGTTCTACTATTTACCTACTGGGCACGTGTCTAGCTGGATTTCCATGAAGAAGACATTTCTAGAAAAATACTTCCCAGCCTCCAGAACTGCAATCATCAGAAAGAGCATATGTGGCATACAACAAGTGGTGGGAGAGACTCTTTATGACTATTGGGAGAGATTTAACAAGCTATGCTCCAGTTTCCCATAGCACCAGATTAGCGAGCAGCTCCTCATTCAGTATTTTTACGAGGGTTTATTGAAGATGGATAGGATCATGATAGATGCTGCAGCTGGAGGAGCCCTAGTTAACAAAACACCAGATCAAGCTAGGGAGTTGATTTCGAACATGACAGAGAACTCACAGCAGTTTAGAAGCAGAGCATTGTCCACCAGAGGAGTGAATGAGGTCTAGGTGGCTTCTAATGAACAAAGGGAAATTAGGAATTCTCTGGTAGAGCTCACATCATTGGTGAAACAAATGGCTCTTAATAATGCAAGCTAGAATCCCAACTTTTCGGTGCCTCCACAATCAAGCCAAGTGATGAGGGTATGTGGTATTTGCTCTAGCAAGGAATATAATTCAGATTCATGTCCCAACCTCCAACAAGATGAGACAATAGCGGCATTGGTTAGGGGACAATTTCAAGCCAGGAATAACCCCTACTCCTCTAGTTATAACCCTGGTTGGAGGGATCATCCAAATCTGAAGTATGGAAATTCTTTTTACCAACAAAACCCATCACAACAACAATTTCAGCAGCCTCAACAAAATTTCCAGCAACCGTAGCAATCTCAGCAGCAAAATAGCAATTCCAGCCCCAAATTCAGCCATTTCAGCCAACATTCCAGCAATTCTAGGAACCCTTTCAAGGGAATCAACAAGGTTTCCAAGGAAATTTGAATTTTCAGCAACAATATCAACCCTTACAACAACAATTCCAACAAACACAGCAGAGTTTCCAACCTTTTAATCAGAACTTTCAGCCACAAAATCAAGGATTTCAGCCCACTCAGTTTCAATCTTCACCACAGCCATTTCCACTTCAAAATCAGAATTTTCAAGGCTATAGTTCTCAGCAAGTTCAACCATCATTCTAGCCTAATTATCAGCCATTTCAGCAACAATTTCAGCCCTACAATCTACCCTAACAGCCCCAATTCCAACAATCACAGCAGGGTAATACTTTTCAGCAGTCTACCTCATCATTTCAAGGTCAATCAAAGCTCTATGCTAACCAAGGGGGCTATGGTGGTTCTAGTGGGGGAAATGTGCAACCACAAAGGATAGAAGAGATGTTTCAACAAATTTTACAACGACAAAGGAATGATCCTGCCATACAAAACATCGAAAGGCAAATTGGATAATTGGCTAGTGGGATGAATCAAATTCAAGCTCAAGGATCAAGCCAACTACCTTCTCAAGCTACTCCCAATCCAAAGGAAAATGTTAGCGCTATTACTTTGAGGAGTGGGAAGGTTACTTCAACTCAAAATGGTCCAAGAGCAGATTTTTCTAAAAATAGGGCAGCACCTACATTTCCAGTACCAATCAGCCCTGAAATCACTTCAAAATCAGTTGGTTCCACCCCTAGTCCATGCTCAACTCCTTCCTCAAGTAATCCTGTGATTTTGGTGGAAAATGAGGGAGAGATCAGAGGTGAAATAGACCTCACAGCAGCTACCTCGAGTGGGACAACAGCTCAAAATTCAGCCCCTCCAATTTCGGTTCAAGAGGAAGGAATGAGAATTCCCTTGCCCTTTCCACAGCAAAAAACTCAAGCCAAAAGGCAAGTGGAGGAGGAGAAAGCTAAAGAATACAATGAGCTTGTAAAGTTGTTTAGCAAAGTAGAGATTAATGTACCCTTGTTGACTTGATTAAACAGATTCCTAAGTGTGCAAAATTCCTGAAAGATTTATGTGTTCACAAGAAGAAGCTTAAGGAGAATGATGTGGTCAGCTTGGGGAAAAATATTTCAGCACTCATCCATGTCATACCTAAAAAGTGTGAAGACCCTAGAGTTTTTACTGTATCATGTGAGATAGGGAGGACTATGTTTCATGACGCCATGCTAGACTTGGGAGCCTCCATCAATGTAATGCCCAGATCGGTCTTCCAGATGCTTGGCATTGGCCCTCTGTAGCCCACTGGAGTGGTAATTCAGTTAGCGGATAGAAACCAGACCCATCCAGCAGGAGTTATTGAAGATGTTTTGGTAAAAGTAAAGGAGTTGATTTTCCCTGCAGACTTCTACATTCTAGACATGAAAGGACAAAAATTGACAAGCACATAGATCCCCACTCATCCTTGGGAGGCCTTTTCTAAAGACTGTCAGGACAAAAATTGACGTTTATGCTGGCACACATTCGATGGAAGTGGGGGACACGGTAGTCTAGTTTAGTATTTTCGATGCCATGAAGTACCCTAGGGAAGATCACTCTATTATGAGCATTGACATTCTGGATGGACTGGTTGATACAGATTCAGTGGTTGAGGGAGTTTCACATGATTTTTCTGGAGGAGATATTTTTGCAGAGGAGGCTGAGGGAGTACTTGCTGTTGAGACTGAGGATATTTCAGAGTTTATTTTAGATTCACTTCCAGCTGGTGAGGATTTTCTAGGTGTAGAGGATTGCACAGAGCCCCAAGGATCACCTACCTCTATTGAGATTCCAGAGGATTCAGAGCATAGGTATGATAGTGTAGGGGATTGCACAGAGCCCCAAGGATCACTCATACCCACTGAGCAGGGCCAGATTGAACTAAAGCCACTACCAGGCCACTTGAAATATGTGTACCTAGGAGAGGAGTAGAATTTTCCAGTTATCATTGCACAACACTTGGAATCAGAGCAGGAAGAGAAATTATTGCAAGTCCTGAGGCATTACAAGAAGGTGATTGGGTGGACTTTATCAGATATACCAGGTATCAGCCCAGCTCTTTGTATGTACAGGATATTCTTGGAAGAAAATGTTAAACCTGTGAGGCAGCCACAACGGAGACTTAATCCACTCATTTTGGACGTTGTAAAGAAAGAGGTGACTCGACTTCTACAGGCAGGTATCATTTACCCCATTTCTGATAGTCAGTGGGTTAGTCCCATACATGTGGTTTCCAAGAAATCTGGCGTGACAGTGGTGGAAGATGGAAGTAACGAACTAGTGCCCACCAGAGTTAAGAATTCCTGGAGAGTCTGCATTGATTACAGAAAGCTCAACAAGGTCACAAGGAAGGACCACTTCCCTTTACCCTTTATTGACCAGATGCTTGAAAGACTGGCAGGGAAGTCCCATTACTATTTTTTGGATGGTTATTCAGGCTACTTCAAGATTTGTATAGATCCAGAGGACCAAGAGAAGACTACCTTCAATTTCCCCTTTGGCACTTTTGCCTACAGACGGATGTCTTTTGGACTCTGCAACGCGCCAGGAACATTTCAGCAATGCATGGTATGCATATTTGGTGAGTTGCTAAAGCATTGTATGGAGGTATTTATGGATGACTTTTCAGTTTTTGGCATGTCTTTTGATTCATGTTTAGAAAATTTATCTAGGGTTTTACACCGTTGCATTGAGACTAACCTTGTGCTTAATTTTGAAAAATGTCACTTCATGGTAGAGCATGGTATTGTACTTGGACACATAGTCTCTAGGAGAGGTATATGTTGATGCAGTCTGACCCTGATTGTTATTTTGGTGTTGATACCGATTTTAGTTTAAGTTGATTATGATTATGATTAAGTCCTGATCGGGAATTAGGCACGGTGTTGAAAAGTCCTAACCTGGAGGGTTAGGTGTGAGAAAATCCTAGCTTGGAGGGCTAGGTGTGAAAAGTCCTAACCTGTGTAACGCCCCAAATTTTGGGCTTGCTTCCGATTGTAAAAAGGGCACAAAAATGTCGATATATATTATCAGATTGTATGACATTTATTTCATAAATGAATAAAATTACCTTTTTGTGATTTCATGATTTAAGGTTATGTGATTTCATTAGAAAAGATTAGGAATATGTAAATTGCATAAATTAGAATATGTGATTTCATGAATTGGAATATGTGATTGCATAAATGTGATTTGAGAATATGAGAGTGAATTGGGCTAATGGGCTTTGCAAAAAGTGAAAACCAAAGAGGAGCAAAAATATGCTCTTGCCGAGGATCGAACCTTGGAACTCTTGGTAAGCAAAGCCTTGAAAAGCAACGAAGTAACCAATTCACCCAGCAGGGGATTGCTGAGAGGAAGGAAGGGAAATTCTTGTTAAGGGTTAGGGAATGTGAAAGGGTAGAGGAAGAGGCTCTTGATGAGAAACCCCTTGGTGAAGGGACACTTGGAGAAGAGGCACTTTGTCTCTTCCCTTAGTATAAATAAGAGGGAGTGCTAAGGGGCTAACCATCATTGTTGCAAACCCCTCACTCACTCTCCCTCTTCAATTTTCGAAATTCAAACTCCTCTTCCTCCTTGAGATTTCCGAAAATCCAAGGGAAGGGTCTCATCCCAAGGGACACTCCCAAGACCCCATTGAAGGTTTGAATCTCTTACAAGGCAAGAAGAAGTCAAGGACCTCAAAAGCAAGGACAAGCACATCCCCTCCGAACTAAGGGTATACCTTAAGGATATTTAGCGAAAGAGGTAAGTATCCCCTCGCCTGCAGTGTAATGGTTATTGTATGAGTTCTTCTCCTTGTAGTTTTTCAAAAAATGGGGATTGTTTCCCTTTAGTGAGTTTCGGCCACCCTCTTAGAGGAGGCCTTGGTTACTTCTTGTTACATGAGTAGACCCTTGGAACTTAAGGTATATGTATATGTTGTTTCCTTCATGATGTTATGAACAAAATTTTAGGGTTTTGCCCTTGTATAGGTTTCGGCCAACCTCAAAGAGGAGGCCTTGGTTACTCCTTGTTGCATAGGAAGACCCCTTGGAATTTAGGGTATACTTATATGTGGTTTTCCCTACATGTTGTGATGACAAAAATTTGGGTTGAACCCCCTATAAGGTTTCCGCCAAGTCATGAAGCAAAGAGGGTTTAGGGTTGTATGATTTCCTATGATGTATCCATGTTTAGTAGTGTAGACAAAGTGTTTGTGTAAATGTTTGTGTGAAACCTAAGTTCAAGAACCCTAGTTCCCCTACCCTTGACTTTCGGCCAACCCTAGAAAATTAGGGTTTAGGGTACATGATTATCCTAGGATGTATTCTAGGCTTAATATGTAGCATGATATGTATGTGAAGGTTAAACTACCCTACGAGACATGATTATGTTTAGTAAGATGATAAGTATATGCATGTGATGTTTAAATGGAATGCTTGATTGGAAATCTTAATGTCCCTAGCATGTGATATTCGGCCAAGGCATGAACATTAGGGGTTGTGAAGGTTGATTACTCCATGATGTATGCTATGCTTAGTATGATACATGATGTATATATATGTGATGCTTGTATGGGATGTTTGATGTCAAAAAATTCTAAGCTACCCTACCTTTGATTTTCGGCCAAACCCTAGGTTTAGGGTTAGGAAGGGTTAAATTAAACCATGAAGCATGTTATGATATGAATATGATTGATGTGATCAATTTTGTCATATATAAGTATGTTTAAGTGGTTGAAATATGATGTATGTATGAGCATGCCTTATAGCCCATGGGGCACCCTTATGAAATTGCATGTGATATGTATGTTAAAATGCTTGAAAGGATACTCTACTAAGTATGGGATCAAGAGCACCCCTTATGTTGTGTGGTGTGTCCCTAGGGGATCATGAGCACCCTTGAAGAGTGGTGTGTCCCTTAAGAGTGGATTGGAGTACTCCTTAGCATATATGTAAAAGCATGATAAGTATTTTACTTTGAAGTTGTGTACCCGATTCGGAAGGGGGTCGTTAAACAAATCCGGGGTACATGTTAACGTAAGGTCATGGCTCCGGTAGGACGGAAGGGTCCTGCTCTAATTGATTGGTGGCTCGCTACCCCAATTCATTAGGGAACGCACAATAGGTAACGCGCGATATGTGGTACACAACCGGGCCCAATATGATATGGATGTATTTTTAAGTAATACCTTTATGGAATTGTTTTGAAAACATTCATTGAAAAAATTTATTATATGTGAAGGGTATGCTTAAGGTACCTTATACTGCATGCTTAGAAACTTGGTTGTTTAGTATGCTTTGATGGACTCATGCTTATGATTTATTATGTGTACATGTTGTATTCTTTCGTATGGATTTTGCGAGTAGGACAGGATCCTTACTAAGCATTTGTGCTTACTAGTTTATGTGTTGTCTTATGCTGCAGATAAGGGTAAAGAACACTTAAACTAAAGGAAGAGGCAGAAGGCTGAAGATGTGTGGGGTGGTGGCTCGGGAAAGAAAGATCTTTATATCTACATTACTATGTTTATGATGATATTTTCTTCAACAATGAATGCTAGTGATTAGGTTTGATATTGCATGATAATGATTACGCTTAGAATTCTCTTATACTTGATTTTGGTTGGTTATGTTGTGAGCTTGAAATAATATGTGAACCTATCATGTTATAGAATAACTATTGATTAAAATATTTCTAATGATTCAAGCATGATATTTGATTGACATGCACTGACTAGCATGCTTAGCACTTAGTCCTTGCATTGTTGTTTGTTTTAATTTTATGCTAGAGGAAAAAAAATATGATTGGTTATTACGTAACCCCGCCCCGAGAGTAGATATAAGGGCGGGTGTTACAACCTGGAGGGTTAAGTGTGGAAAAATCCTAGCTTGGAGGGCTAGGTGTGAAAAGTCCTAACCTGGAGGGTTAGGTGGGAGAAAATCCTAGCTTGGAGGGCTAGGTGTGAAAAGTCCTAACCTGGAGGGTTAGGTGTGAAAAAGTCCTGGCTTGGAGGGCCAGGTCCTAGCTTGGAGGGCTAGGTTGATGAAATCCTGGCTTGGAGGGCCAGGTCCTAGCTCGGAGGGCTAGGTTGACGAAATCCCGGCTTGGAGGGCCAAGTCCTAGCTCGGAGGGCTAGGTTGGATGAAATCTTGGCTTGGAGCATCAGGTCCTAGCTTGGAGGGCTAGGTTGGATGAAATCCTAGCTTGGAGGGCTAGGTTAGAGTCCCTGGATGGTCTGGTGACCGATCAGAGAAGTTGGCACAGTGATCCTTTGTGGATCGGTCTGGTGACCGATCCAGCGATGACTGATCGGATTGGTGACCGATCGGGGAGCACACAGTGAGGTTGGGAACCTGCTGCTCGGCTCCTGATCGGTTTAGTGACCGATCATGGAGCATGCAGTTCACTTACTGCTCTACTCCTGATCGGTCTGGTGACCGATCAGGGAGCATACAGTGGGTTTTGGTCCCCCTTACTGCTTGGCTCCTGATCGGTCTGGTGACCGATCTGGAACACTGTTCGGATCGTTCTGGTCAACAATCAAGTGTCGCGAGGTCCTCACTATGACCGATCAGGACGGAGCCTGATCGGTCTGAGCATGCTATGATCGGTCTGGTGACCGATCAGGAGGGTTGGACTGCGAAGCTAAGAAAACACCCTACAAAGGGGTGGATCGGACTGGTGACCGATCCACAACTTGGGATCGGTCTGGTGATCGGTCCCGGAGAAATCACGATTTCTGATTGAGCGTTGGGGACCGATCAGGATGGAGCCTGATCGGTCTGAACCCACCCTGATCGGTCTGGTGACCGATCAGGAGGCTCTTTGATCGGTCCGGTGACCGATCACTTTAATTCAAAATGCACTGTCAAACGCTCTGATCACGTCTGAACATATCTGATTTCTCTGCGCTTAATCTTTGATACATGATTCACTGTATGATTTGTTGTGCTAATGATCTGATTAAGTGTGCAGGTGATAGGGATGGATTCAAACAGTCAAGGAGAGTCAATGGAGGTCTTTCCTTGGAGCAGGTTTGTCCATTTGCCATCTCAGGTTGCAATGGACGCTGGCGCTGGCTGGAGCTGCTTGCTGGGGTTGGTCTGACGGAAGCTCAGGGAGTCCAGGAGAGCTCAGTGGTAGGATGGTGGTTGCAGGTGAGCAGTTGGAGGCTGCAGTGAGATGACCTGACGATCAGTGGAGGGACTTAAGCACTTGGTGGCGAAGAAGTCTCAACAACAACAACGCTGCATACACTTGATTAGTTTGCTGTTCTTGCGACAACTCTTGTTCCTGCTCGTGCGATATGTTGTTCCATCATCTTGAGCAAGCAACTGCGATTACTCTACTGTCTTGAGCAACCTCTATTACTTGAGCATTTGGAAGAAGAACCAGGAAGCTTGGCGAGTCCATCAGCGAGAAGACACGAAGAAGGGAGTTCTTGCGTTAGATCTGCGCTGGGTGGAGCTCGGTGAGAAGTTTGCTTGGATTCATGCTGTCCTAAGTGCTCTGTAAGATCCTTCATGTGTTTCATTGTGCTTAAAACTTTATCTCTGTTGAAACGCTGTGGAGAGGTTACTCCACCGTAAAGGAGGTTGCTTACAATCCAGATTTTCTGGGCTTGATCTGCCGAAGATCAAGGGATCGCCCACCTTAAGGGTGTTGGGATCTTCAGGCGACATAAACACAAAACACAGCGGAAACAAGATCTCACGAGCGATCCATGCGAAAGAAAACTCGTACAAAGTATATCTATCTAACAGATTTATCTACTATTTATACCTTTGGAGCGTGCCCTTACGTTTATCCCGCTCGTCCAAGCGCCGCCGGATCTCTTGCACGTTCAAGTGTCCGTGCCTCTATTCGTATCCACACGAACACGATATCTCTACTTCGGAGAAGAACTACCTTAGTTGTGCTAGCAACTTGAGGTAGTTCACAAAACACCAAGAACCCAAGATGTGAGTTTCGGCCATGATGGAGAAGAGAAGGAAGAGGGGAAAGAAAATGACAAGTTGTCCTCCAAATGACAAGGGAAAAACTTTTTTATACTCATATCATGAGGTATCATGAGGAGTTTTTGTCTTTTAAACTTCCCTTCATTAAACATTTTAATGTAACTCTCTAACTTTTCATGTAACACTCTAATGGTGAGAAACTCTCCATCATCCTCTCTTATTAATTCATTAAACACTTTAATGAATTAATATTTCATCCAAATGTGGTTGAGTCTAATCTAAATGAGTTTAACTCAAATTAGATCTCAATCCATAATCCAATTGGATTCACTTGAGTCTAACTCAATTAATCCAATTCCAATTAAATCTTAGCCAAATCAAGATAAATTAATCTCTGAAGCATCGTGTCCTTAGTGTGTGACCCAATAGGCTCTCGTAACATTGGCAATGTGTCTAAACCAATTTAGACACAAAAGCAATGAGCGACATCTAGCAATGCATCAATGCTACTCAAGTAACAAGAAAGTCGAGATCCGACATAACCTCCGTGACTATGGCAATGTATGACCTTGACCTTCTATCCTTGATATCTAGATTGACAAATGTGGCATAGAACGTGTCATCCTCAATCAATCTGGTGTTTCTTGATCCCCGAGGAGACTCACTCAAACAATTGAGCTCAATATCTCATATTGACTCATTTGAGTATGGTCATGCGTTTTAGCAGTCCTACTCGATCAAGGGGCCCACATATATCACTCCCGTCATATGGGAGGGATAGATCCCATCTACATCACTCACATCCCTTTGCATAATTCATTACATACCCAGTGATCGCCTTTATAGTCCACCCTGTAACGGGTGACGTTTGATGATACCAAAGTACATAACTCCTTATGTAGGGAACCATAGTGACTTCAGGTCTAAGGACTATTCATACCAATAGTCACATGAGAAAGTTTATGACACTCATATGATAATCTATGAAACTTTCTCATGGCGGGTCATTCAGTACACATTCTCCAATGTATACCCATGTGTCAACTTGATATCACATATCCATGACTTGTGAGCTCAAGTCATCAGTTGACCTACATGCTAGTCTCCATGTATTAATATTGTCCTTGAATATTAATACTTTACTAGGAATGGTTTAGAGTATTGTTCTCTACATCATCTCACTATCGATCCAACCAATCGATATAATGTAGATAAGAACCTACTACCCAAGGATATTATTATACTTAGTTATTTGACACAAATACAAAGTAAGTATAATAACCAAACATGCCTTTATTAATAATAGAATATGATACAAAATATCCCTAGTCAATCATCATATAATTGGCTTTAGGGCTCCTTGATAAGTATCATTTTGTTGATTATTTTAATTGCTAAAATCCATGTTTGACCTATGTTTTTATTGCTTAATTGTGAATTTACCCTAGGTTTTAAGATTTCTTCTTATTTTGGACTTAATTGCAAATTTATACATATTTGGATTATTTGGCCACTAAATTTTTGATCTATTTTTGTAGGCATGAAAGGTTCATGGACCTAGGGCATACTGGGTCAAACTTGAGTCGGAAGTGGACCCGGATCGAGTTATCAAGCTTCGGATTAATCCGGGCCGTCCGATTCAAAAGTGGCTAGATCTGAGCCATCCGGGACCATCTGAAGCAATCCGAGCTAGGGTTAGGGTTGATCAAGCACTCTGATCAATATCTGAAGGTTTCATCCCAATCAGAGCTCAATCAACCGTTGGATCAAGCTCGGAGGGCTCTAGATCGTCCATTCAAAGATTAGGTTGATCTGGACCATCCGTTGCACATCTGGAGGATTCGAGCTACCACAAGGCAGAACCTGACCACTGATCAACATCCTCAAAGTTTGGCTCAAATCAGAGCAAGATCAGCCGTTGGATCTCCTCCAATCAATCTGAGCCGTCCAATGTTAATTACTTAAGGAAAAATTTGGCGCAACTTCTTCTTCGTCGCGTCTCCGCCGCATAGTTCAGCTTCCTTCTTCATCTTCTTCAGTTCTTCAGTAGTTTTTCTTCAATTCAAGGGGCGCGACCACTCAATTCCTCACCTAGATCGAGTGCTAGATCCTTGGGAAGCTGCTGCCGTGAAGTTCCAGCTCCGAATTGGCCAAAACAGAGCCGAGTGAGGGTTTCCTCGGCTCTGGCTTCGATTGCTTCGATTGTGGTTTTGTTCAATCCTTCATCCACTAGAGCAGTTCAGAGGGGTTCCCTGGAGTGTTTGGTTCATCCCCACACCATCCGCGCGATTGGACAATGCAAGATTAAGGGAATTGATTGGGAATTCAGCTTGGCTCAGACTGTGAGCTGGATTGCTTCGCAGAGGTCATTCTTCCATTGATTTGCTGAGCTTGCAGGTTCGAGGCTCACCCTTGCGTGATGAACAAGAAGTACTTGAGCTAGGGAGGATTGAGGCTTAGTTCTTTAGCTAATTTCAGTTGTTTTAGCAGTAAACTTTATTTCTGCACTTGGTTTCGTTTCTGCCTTTGTATCAAGATACTTAGGTTTGGTTTTCTGAATTATTTAGCTTAAATTAGGTTTCAATCTTCAAGTTAAGTAGTTAGGGAGTTTATTTAGTGAACAATCAGATTTAATTTCAGTTTGTTTACATTTTAGAGCTTGAGTATCAGTTTCTTACCTTGCGTATTAGATTTTTGTTCTGTGCAGCAGTTTTCTCTTGCGTTCCAATTTACAGTTTCTCATTGCGAATTAGTGATCAATAGCTATGTGTGAATCTTGCAGCTGCTCTGATTTAGTTTGTTTTAGCTTTAGTTTCTAAACCTAGATGCACGTCTAGAGTTTCATTACTGCATTTGGGTTCCTGTAGTGCAGTTTTGGTTTTGAATCCTGCAAGTTTGTGTCAATTCTGCTAGTTTCGGGTACAAGTTGCTGAATTTTGTATCAAGTTAGTTTTATGCTCTCTTGTCTCAATTTCCATTGTATCCTGTTGCATCTCCAAAGGTTTCAATTTCATTTCGGCAGTAGGAATCAGTTTGAGAATCAGTGTTATTCCAGCATGTTCCAGTTATCATTTCTGAATGCGTGCCAAAGAATCATTGGTTCTCCTCAGCTTTTCTAACTGTGGATTATTACATAGATTCCAGCTATCGGTTTGTTTGTTCTGTGTTTAAATTGTGTTGCAATTCTGCATTTGATTTAGAATTCGATCAGTCTGTACATTAGACAGTTTCAAGTTTATTGCTTCCTTCACTTATTCATGCATGGCCTTTCCCCAATGGATTTGTCTTCCAACTTTTCATTTTGATTTCATTTTTAATTGAAACCAAACCCAATACCCATTTGAAACCCAAAAATATCAACGACACATAAATACAAGCACGAATCAAACCATCTCAACTAGTCCCGAGGAAAAATACGACCTGTGGCCCCTTTACTACGTTTTCATATTTTGATTGCAAAAAGGGTTTCCAGCATTTTATTCATATCTAAATTCTGATGATCCCACAATTCGTGACAACTTAACCATAGTATTTCGGGACCGTCAAATTTTTGGCGCCGTTGCCGGGGTAGCAACTAGTTGATTTGTTTGATTTTTGCTTGTGTGCTTACGGGCATATCATTTGATTCTATTTTCTGTTGTTTTATCTTTTGTATACGGTTGCTGCCATTTTTCTTGTTTGTTGTGTGACAGGGCTGTAAAATCCAAATGTTTTCACCAGAGGACTATACAGAGCTCAAAGATGCACTGGTGGTGTTAAAAAATGTGTTTAAGGTGTTGGAATACCAACAAAGACATAAAACTCATTCATCTACTTACCAGCGGCTGATTCAGCCTACATTTCAGCCACCTCAGCCACAATTTCAGCCTTTCCAGCAATTTCAGCAACCAAATCAAGATTTTCAACAGCCCTACTTGAATTTTCAGCAACCAAATCAGTTTTTTCAGCCACAAGTTCAACCATCATTCCAAAATTTTCACCCAAGTCAGAATTTTCAGATTGGGCAGCCACCACTTCAGCAATTTCAGCCCAACTTTCAGCCACCTTATCAACAAGATCAATCACCTTTTCAAGGAATTCAGCAAGGGTACCAAGATAATTTGAATTTCCAGCAACCATTTCAATTTCCACAGCAATTTCACCCTTGCAACCAGAATTTTCAGCTACAAGATCAGAATTTCCAGCCCACTCAATTTCAGTGTTCACCACCACAATTTCAACCTCAGATCCAATAATTCCAGGGCTACAATTTTCAGCAATCTCCACCAACTTGTGAACCAAATTTTTAGCAGTTTAAACAGCCTGTGCAACCATTTGATTAGCCCCCACAGTTTCCATTTCAGCATGCATAGCCTACTCTTGGCCTTCAGCAGCCTTATGTTACTTTTCAAGACCAACAAGAGCTTGAGGCTCAACAACAAAGGTTTGGGGAAATTGTGCAACAAAGAATTCAAAACCTTAGAAGGCAAATGGGACAATTGGTTAATGATGTGAATTAGATAAAAGCCCAAAGATCAGAACAATTATCTTCTCAAGCTACTTTTAATTCTGAAAGCCCCGGAGTTGGTTTTATATCAGTTCAAGGTGACCCTAGTGCATGGCCAAGTCCTTCTTCAAGTAATCTTGCAAATTTGGTAGAAGAAGAAGAAGAAGAAATCATTAAAATCAGGGCACCAACAGTATGCATTCCTCCGGAGATTCCTATTCAAAATTCATTTCCAAATTTTTCAGCTCAAGAAGAAGATTCTGAAGCTTCACAGGACCATTCTCAACTTTTATTTGGTGACGATAGTATTATTGATAGTCCTAATTTTTCTGATATTGTTGTTGTAGATATTTCAGGAGAAACATACACGGGAGATAATTCCACAGGTGTAGGGGATTGCACTAAGCCCCAGGGACCACCACAATTGACTGGTACATTAGAAGATTCAAAGGATGAACCAGAAAGTATAGGGACTTGCATGGTGGAAGCAAGAACCCAAGGATCACCTGCTTTAGTTGATTGTCCACCAGAGCTTGAGGCTGATGAGGAGCATGTACTTGATCAGGAGGAGGCCATAGATACATCTACTCTTGTAGAACCTCCAGGTATTCTTCACCACGCTCAGGTAAGTATATCTCCTCTTTGTTCAGAAAAATTCAGCGAGGTACCTAGTGCTGACTTTATTGGTTATGATGAATTTATTGATATACCTTGTGTAGAAATTGCTTGTGCAAATCCAATAGAGGTACCAAAAATTGATTTCCTTGGTGGTAGTGCATTAATTGATACATCTCTTCTTGATATGGATTGCGAAATAATTTTAGAGACACCAATAATTGATGTTGTTTGTTATGATGAATTACTTGAAACATCTTTTGTGGATATGGATAGTGAAAAATTTTTAGAAGTGCCTGAATTTGATGTTATTTATTTTGATGAATCTCTTGCTATATCTTATGCTGAGGTTGAATGTGAAAAACTTATGGAGATATCTGAGAGTGATTTCATTGGCTGTGACCCATTGCTTGATACATTCTTGATAGGAAATAATTGTGAAAATACTATTGATGTGCCAAAAGTTGATTTCATGGGTTGTGATAAGTTTCTTGATATACCTTTGGAGGATATTACTTATGAAAAATTCATTGAAATACCAGAATTTGATTTTATTGGATATGATGCAGTTTTGGATACAATTCATGCAGAGACTGATATTATTTTATTTCTTTCTTACCCTGCACGCTTGAGAGAGGTATTACATTGTTTTGCAGGGTCCAGAAGACTTTAGGAGTGGATGCTCTATCTGAACAGACTCCAGCCTCCTGGAAGAATTTTTAAAAAGCATCAAGAAGGAGGAGTTGATTTTACTCTAATTCGAAGCACTCCACCTCTTACATGGGTTTTGAACCTAAATCGCCTGCGGCCACCAGAGTAAATTTTTGTAAAGTTCAAGTGTGGGGAGTCCCAATTCTCTCAGCCACCCAGACTCCTCCACTACCACGATGGAGGCTATTTCTTGACAGACTCCGACCGCCAGAAATAAAAGGGAGTTTGATCTTTCTTGCCTTTTCCTTTATTGCATGTTTTCACTTTTAAAATGAGTTCTTGCTAATAAATATGTGACATGAATAAAGGTCATTGTAAATACCATATTTTTTCTTTTAGCACTTTTTCTTGCATGACTAGGAATAAATGTATCCCTTATGTTATCTCCATAGCATTTTAGAGTCTTTTGAAAACAAATTAAATTTGGTTGTTAAAACTTAGGATTTGAGATCATGGATGAAATCTTGGATGCTTGAGTACTACTTAGTTTTAGATTCTTGATTGAAGACTTGAGATGAATTATTTTTGCCTACTGAGAATTAGCCTTATATTTGTGACACACACATATGTTATTGTGCTCTAGAACTTGCTTAGGTTCTTTCAAAACCATATTGCGATGATTGGATCACATTTATAGAGATAAATCATTTTTACTTCTCATCTCATATCAATTTTTGTAAATTTCCCTTATATCACTTCATATTTCTCATTTCCCCTACCTAATCTCACTTTTTCTATGGGCTTGTTTGTTTGGAATGTTTCTAATGCTATTTTGCCCGAGACGGACAAAGATTTAAGTGTGGGGGAGTGACTAGTGATTTGGAAGCAATTTTTATCAAGGATGCACTTCATTTCGAAAAAAAAAAAATTTTGCCAAGTAAGTTGAGTTTGGTGTCAAAAATGAGCAAGAAAGATGGATGCAATTGGAGATCTAGCTTCCTTAACATATTTTGAAGATCCAAGTGGCATGGTGTGACAATGAAAATTTTTTTTTCTGCAATGAGAAACAATGGCATGCAAAAGCAAAAAGAAAGAAATTCTTGTGCCAAGGTGAAGAAAGAAAAAAATCTGCTAGCTTGGATCGAAATTGACTTGGATTCAAGAATTGGAAAGTGGAATTATGGAAGTAAGATCAGCCACACTAGCTGGAAGCGGAATTGCAGCTGTATAAAATCAGGAAGTCTGAGTAAAGTCTGAACAAAAGCTGAAAAGAAGCTGAAAAACTGCAGAAAATCAGGGAGTGCTAAATCTGAGCTTGCAGTACTGAATCTGAGCTTGCCGAGTGGTTTTCAATCGAACTAAACTTCTTGGGAGCAGATTTTAAACTGCTGAATGAGAGAAACATGGCTGGGATCTGAATTCAAAGGCTGATCTGAATGAAAAAAAATTCTGCAGCTGCCTCTAATGAAGTCAAAGTGCTGATCTAAATTGAGACTAATGCAAGGGCTGCTGAGCTGATTTCAGTATCCTTTGAAATTGCAGCTGTGTTAAGTTGAAACCAATGTAGGAATGCTGTGCTAAGTTGAAATCAGAGAAGAAACAAAAAAAAAAAGAGAGAGCAGTTTGAAAAAAAAAATCAAAAGAAGCAAGTTGACACACCATTGACTTGGCAGCACCATAAATCAGTGAAGATACTCTCATCCAAATTGAAGATCTGCTCCATTACATTCTGAATTCACTAGAGAGAAAGAAAAGAGAAAACAAAATCAGAAAGGGAAGAAAGAAACAAGTTGGCACGCAATTGAAGAAAATGACACATTGAGATAAAAAGGGTTTTCTTCATCCAAATCAAAGGAATTATTCAAGTTTGACTTCGCCACACTTTTTGATATCACTAGATGACTGAAAGAGGGCAACGCACATTGGAAACATCCTTGAGCACCCAAGTCTTCCACTTTATCAATTTTTCCATTTCCTTGATTTTTATTCTATTTCTTACTATTTTCCATGCTTACACTTGTTTTTGTAGATGTTGATCCTAATCATGAATAATGGTGGAGATTAGATAACAAGCAAGCCTATGGTAGTGCAAGAAGCATGTGTGTTTGAGTGAGCTCCACTTCCATCATCAACTTAGAACTTAAGGAGAGAGCCACCAAAACTTCCCTTGAAAGGCTAGTGAGTTAAATTCATCTCAATGACTCATGATGGATGAAAAGGCTAAGTTGTTGATTTAAGGACAAGATACTAATCCATAGAGCTTAGATTTATGAGAATTGACAACCTTAGGTAATTTCTTTTCATTTGTTTCTAATTATGCTTAAGAAACCTAGGGGATACATATTTAGTAGTTTCGCGAGACGCTCAAGCTTAAGTGTGGGGGAGTTGATAAGTACCATTTTGTTGATTATTTTAATTGCTAAAATCCATGTTTGACCTATGTTTTTATTGCTTAATTGTGAATTTACCCTAGGTTTTAAGATTTCTTCTTATTTTGGACTTAATTGCAAATTTATACATATTTGGATTATTTGGCCACTAAATTTTTGATCTATTTTTGTAGGCATGAAAGGTTCATGGACCTAGGGCATACTGGGTCAAACTTGAGTCGGAAGTGGACCCGGATCGAGTTATCAAGCTTCGGATTAATCCGGGCCGTCCGATTCAAAAGTGGCTAGATCTGAGCCATCCGGGACCATCTGAAGCAATCCGAGCTAGGGTTAGGGTTGATCAAGCACTCTGATCAATATCTGAAGGTTTCATCCCAATCAGAGCTCAATCAACCGTTGGATCAAGCTCGGAGGGCTCTAGATCGTCCATTCAAAGATTAGGTTGATCTGGACCATCCGTTGCACATCTGGAGGATCCGAGCTACCACAAGGCAGATCCTGACCACTGATCAACATCCTCAAAGTTTGGCTCAAATCAGAGCAAGATCAGTCGTTGGATCTCCTCCAATCAATCTGAGCCGTCCAATGTTAATTACTTAAGGAAAAATTTGGCGCAGCTTCCTCTTCGTCGCGTCTCCGCCGCATAGTTCAGCTTCCTTCTTCGTCTTCTTCAGTTCTTCAGTAGTTTTTCTTCAATTCAAGGGGCGCGACCACTCAATTCCTCACCTAGATCGAGTGCTAGATCCTTGGGAAGCTGCTGCCGTGAAGTTCCAGCTCCGAATTGGCCAAAATAGAGCCGAGAGAGGGTTTCCTCGGCTCTGCCTTCGATTGCTTCGATTGTGGTTTTGTTCAATCCTTCATCCACCAGAGCAGTTCAGAGGGGTTCCCTGGAGTGTTTGGTTCATCCCCACACCATTCGCGCGATTGGACAAGGCAAGATTGAGGGAATTGATTGGGAATTCAGCTTGGCTCAGACTGTGAGCTGGATTGCTTCGCAGAGGTCGTTCTTCCATCGATTTGCTGAGCTTGCGGGTTCGAGGCTCACCCTTGCGTGACGAACAAGGAGTACTTGAGCTAGGGAGGATTGAGGCTTAGTTCTTTAGCTAATTTCAGTTATTTTAGCAGTAAACTTTATTTCTGCACTTGGTTTCGTTTCAGCCTTTGTATCAGGATACTTAGGTTTGGTTTTCTGAATTGTTTAGCTTAAATTAGGTTTCAATCTTCAAGTTAAGTAGTTAGGGAGTTTATTTAGTGAACAATCAGATTTAATTTCAGTTTGTTTACATTTTAGAGCTTGAGTATCAGTTTCTTACCTTGCGTATTAGATTTTTGTTCTGTGCAGCAGTTTTCTCTTGCGTTCCAATTTACAGTTTCTCATTGCGAATTAGTGATCAATAGCTCTGTGTGAATCTTGCAGCTGTTCTGATTTAGTTTGTTTTAGCTTTAGTTTCTAAACTTAGATGCACGTCTAGAGTTTCATTTCTGCATTTGGGTTCCTGTAGTGCAGTTTTGGATTTGAATCCTGCAAGTTTGTGTCAATTCTACTAGTTTCGGGTACATGTTGCTGAATTTTGTATCAAGTTAGTTTTATGCTCTCTTGTCTCAATTTCCATTGTATCCTGTTGCATCTCCAAAGGTTTCAATTTCATTTCGGCAGTAGGAATCAGTTTGAGAATCAGTGTCATTCCAGCAGGTTCCAGTTATCATTTCTGAATGCGTGCCAAAGAATCATTGGTTCTCCTCAGCTTTTCTGAACTGTGGATTATTGCATAGATTTCAGCTTTTGGTTTGTTTGTTCTGTGTTTAAATTGTGTTGCAATTCTGCATTTGATTTAGAATTCGATCAGTCTGTACATTAGACAGTTTCAAGTTTATTGCTTCCTTCACTTATTCATGCATGGCCTTTCCCCAATGGATTTGTCTTCCAACTTTTCATTTTGATTTCATTTTTAATTGAAACCAAACCCAATACCCATTTGAAACCCAAAAATATCAACGACACATAAATACAAGCACGAATCAAACCATCTCAACTAGTCCCGAGGAAAAATACGACCTGTGGCCCCTTTACTATGTTTTCATATTTTGATTGCAAAAAGGGTTTCCAGCATTTTATTCATATCTAAATTCTGATGATCCCACAATTCGTGACAACTTAACCATAGTATTTCGGGACCGTCAAATTTTTGGCGCCGTTGCCGGGGTAGCAACTAGTTGATTTGTTTGATTTTTGCTTGTGTGCTTACGGGCATATCATTTGATTCTATTTTCTGTTGTTTTATCTTTTGTATACGGTTGCTGCCATTTTTCTTGTTTGTTGTGTGACAGGGCTGTAAAATCCAAATGTTTTCACCAGAGGACTATACAGAGCTCAAAGATGCACTGGTGGGGTTAAAAAATGTGTTTAAGGTGTTGGAATACCAACAAAGACATAAATACAAGCACGAATCAAACCATCTCAACTAGTCCCGAGGAAAAATACGACCTGTGACCCCTTTACTACGTTTTCATATTTTGATTGCAAAAAGGGTTTCCAGCATTTTATTCATATCTAAATTCTGATGATCCCACAATTCGTGACAACTTAACCATAGTATTTCGGGACCGTCACTCCTACTAACAATCTCCCACTAGCACTAGTGCCAATCACTGTAGTATCTAATACCGAGTGACCTGGTATGACCTTCATGCTTCTTTTGTGTCAAAGCCTTGGTCAAAGGATCTGCGATGTTAGAATCAGTGTGTGCTCTGCATATCCTCACAGCTCCTATATCGATGATCTCTCGAATGAGATGGAAGCGCCGTAGTATGTGTTTGGTCCGCTAATAAGAGCAAGGTTCCTTAGCCTGCGCAATAGCCCCATTGTTGTCACAATAGAGGTCTATCGGGTCTGCTATGCTAGGAACTACACCAAGCTCTGTAATGAACTTCCGGATCCAAACAGCCTCTTTTGCCGCCTCTAACGCGGCAATATACTCGGCCTCTATTGTAGAATCTGCGACTATGTCCTGCTTCGAACTCTTCCAGCTCACAGCGCTACCATTCAGGCAAAATACATACCCTGACTGCGATCTATAGTCATCCCTGTCTGTTTGGAAGCTTGCGTCATTGTAACCCTTTACAGCTATCTCCTCATCGCCTCCAAATATCAAGAAATATTCTTTCGTCCTTTGTAAGTACTTAAGAATATTCTTGACAGCTGTCTAGTGACATTCACCTAGATCTGACTGGTACCTGCTCGTCATGCTCAAAGCATACGAAACATTTGGACGAGTACATAGCATGGCGTACATGATAGACCCTATAGCGGATGCATAAGGGATCTGATCCATACGGTCTCTCTCCTCCTTAGAAGAGGGACATTGAGTCTTCGAAAGACTCACACCATGTGACATTGGCAGAAATCCCTTCTTGAAATTCTGCATGACAAAACGATTAAGCACCTTGTCAATATATGTACTATGACTTAAGCCAAGCAATCTCTTAGATCTATCTCTATAGATCTTAATGCCTAGGATATAGGCTTCTTCACCTATGTGTTTCATTTAGAAGCAATTCCCAAGCCACATCTTCACAGACTGTAGTGAAGGGATATCATTCCTAATGATGAGTATATCATCTACATATAAGATCAGGAAGATAACTGTGCTCCCACTAACCCTCTTGTAGACACAGGGTTCATCTTCATTCTTGATGAAACCAAACGCTTTGATTGCATCATCGAATCGAAGATTCCAGCTTCGAGAAGCTTGCTTTAGCCCATAAATCGACCTTTGCAACTTACATACCTTTCCAACATGCTCTGGATCTTCAAAACCCTCAGGTTGTGTCATGTACACATCCTCGAGTAGATTCCCATTTAGGAATGCGGTTTTGACATCCATCTGCCAGATCTCGTAATCATGGTAAGCTGCAATAGCAAGCAAGATCCGAATAGACTTAAGCATCGCAACTAGGGAAAAGGTTTCATCATAGTCGATATCATGAATTTGCTTGAAACCTTTAGCTACCAATCGCCCTTTGTAGGTATGCATGAGTCCATCCATGTCAGTCTTTCTTCTAAAGACCCACTTACACCCAATGGGTTTAATCTTCTCAGGTGGATCAACCAAAGTCCATACTTGGTTAGTGTACATGGATTCCATTTCGAACCTCATGACTTCTAGTCATTTCTCAGAATCTGGGCTCATCATAGCTTATTGATAGGATGTAGGCTCATTCAACTCAATGAGCGTCACATCATCATGGTCAGACAAGAGAAAAGAGTATCTCTCAGGCTGACGACGTATCCTATCAGATCTGCGAGGAGGTTGGTCTACTTGAACAGCCTGTTGTTCCACAACTTCTTGTGTAACAACCTCATGATCCACAACATCTTGTGGTGCCTGTTCAATGTCTATTAAGGCCTCAGTACTATCTGCATCTTGAACTTCTTCAAGATGGATTTCACTCCCACTAGTCCTTCTAGAAATAAACTCCTTTTCTAGAAAAACACCATTTCTAGCGACAAACACTTTGCCTTGTGTAGGATTGTAAAAGTAATATCCCTTTGTTTTGGTTGGAATATCGTACAAAATAGCACTTATTAGATTTGGGTCCTAGTTTATCTGAGACTTGACATCGAACGTAAGCCTCACAATCCCAAATCCTCATAAAAGACATCGTGGGACTCTTCCCAGTCCATATCGTATATGGTGTCTTTATAACAGCCTTTGATGGAGCTCGGTTAAGTGTGAAAAGAGCTGTCTCTAAAGCGAAACCCCAGAAGGATGTAGGAAGATCCGTCTGACTCATCATCGATCGTACCATATCTAATAGAGTATGATTTCTCCGCTCGGACACACCATTCCACTGTGGTGTTTCAGGTGGAGTAAGTTGGGATATGATCCCACACTATGCTAGATGGTCACGAAACTCTTGGCTAAAGTATTCACCACCTCGATCTAATCGAAGTATCTTAATACTTTTGCCACGTTGGTTTTGTACTTCACTCTTGAATTCTTTGAACTTTTCAAAGGATTCTGACTTGTGTTTCATGAGATACATATAGTCATACCTACTGATATCATCAGTGAAAGTGATGAAGTACTGATAGCCTCCTCTAGCTGCGACATTGAAAGGGCCACATACATCAATATGTATGAGTCCTAACAACTCTGTCGCTCTTTTGCCGTGTCCACTAAATGGAGTCTTGGTCATCTTGCCTAAAAGACAAGATTCACATGTCTCATATGATTCAAAATCAAATGAGTCCAGTAATCCATCCTTATGGAGCTGGGATATGCGACTCTCATTTATATGTCATAAGCGACAATGCCAGAGATATGCTTGGTTTAAATCATTTGGTTTGAACCGTTTGGTATTTATGTTATAGATTGGGTTATCTAGATCTAGAAGATAGAGTCCATTTATCAATGGTGCATTACAATAGAACATATCATTTAGCATTATAGAACAACATTTGTTCTTTATGGTAAATGAAAACCCTTTCTTATCCAAACAAGATACTGAAATAATGTTCTTAGTTAATGCAGGTACATAAAAGCACTCTTCTAGTTCTAGGATAAGCCCAGTGGGCAAAGACAAGAAATATGTTCCTACAGCAATAGCAGCAACTCTTGCTCCGTTGCCTACTCGTAGGTCCACTTCGCCCTTGGTCAATGATCTAGGTCTTTGAAGGCCCTGCACATTAGTACAAATGTGAGAAGCACATCCGGTATCTAATACCCAAGAAGAAGAGATAGATAGATTGACTTCTATAACAAAAATACCTGAGGCAGAAGTCTCACTTCTTTTCTTCTTTGCTTCCTCCAGGTAGAGTTTACAATTCCTCTTCAAATGTCCGATCTCACCACAATGGAAGCAGGTCCCTTCCTTAGGCACTTTGCCTTTGGCTTTGGATGTAGTAGAATTGGCCTTGCCTTTGGCTTGGGTCTTACCCTTGCCTTTAGGCTTCCATTTGCCATTGCCTTTGTTAACCATCAGTACATTACTGGTCTTGGCTTTCTTGAGATTGGGCTTAGCAGTTCTCATCATGCTGAGCATCTCAGGTAAAGGCTTATCAATTTCATTCATGTTGTAGTTCATGACAAATTGATTATAACCCTCTGGCAACGATTGCAGGATAAGGTCTGTTGCAAATTCTTGGCCCAGTGGGAATCCTAGTCTTTCAAGGTTCTCCACATACCCAATCATCTTGAGTACGTGAGTTCCTACAGGAGTTCCCTCTTGCATCTTGCATGCAAATAGGGCTTTAGACACCTCAAAGCGCTCGTGCCTAGCTTGCCCTTGATATAGTTGTTTTAGATGCTCAACCATATCATGTGCATTCATGTTCTCGTGTTGCTTCTGAAGCTCAGAGTTCATGGTGGCAAGCATTAGACATGATAGATCTAATGCATCATCCTGATGCTTCTTGTAAGCATCTTTTGCAGCACGGGTGGCGGTAGCGACGGGTGCTTCTGGAAGGGGTTGCTCTAGAACGTACAGTTTACGTTCTTGTTTGAGGACTATCCTCAAGTTCCTGTACCAGTCCAGGAAATTAGCTCCATTGAGCTTGTCCTTCTCAAGGACAGATCGCAGAGAGAGAGAGTGTTCGACGTATTAGACGACATGGTGATCTACAACAACACAACATGCAGAAATAAGTATCATATCTAGATCATTTAATTAGGCCTTTAATTAAATGATGCTCCCACTAAATCGTAGAGCTTTTGTAGGGGCTAGTCATGGATGTAGGCAAACTTACTTTGCTCACACTACTAGCTCCAAACCAAACAGCAACTACATTTATGTGGGACAAGATCCAAATTATACTGCATCTTGAGTTAGCTTTGGCTAATCGCCCAAGACTCGATACAATTAGGTAGGTAACATTTTACCAATTACATCATATGCAACTCTTGAAAAAGGGTTAAGATTCGCATTACACATCATCTTGAGTTAGCTTTGGCTAATCGCCCAAGACTTAACATAATTTTCCTCTTACCCAATTTTCCTAACTTTTGGGATATGCCTCTAAGTTTCTCAATCCAATTGAGGTGACTTAGTTAAGTCTCACCCAATGTTCGATAGCGGGACATCACAATTGTCCACTCGCACTCTACCAAGATAAAATGCGTTGCTTTGCTTTGGCAAACCCAACAACAAATGATCGAGGTAGTTTATGAGTACCGAACCTTGGTAGGCATATTGAGTTGACTTAATTAAGATTAACATCTAAGCATGCATCACATACACACACATAGCATATATCAATATATAGGCAAGAAAATGTGACATGGTTATGGCCAGTATACTACGGTCTTCTCAAGCCAATGAGAAGATCGATGGTCAACCTAAGGATAACTTCTTCTCCAAGAGCATCCTCCGGTCATCATGTGTGGTTGGCAACCTCCTTGTAACTTCATTCTTCAATGGACACTCCATTCCTCTTTTGTACATTACAATGTAGGAAAACTCGAGTTACATTCGAGTCTAAATCTAATTTTACAATTAGGAAGAATAGATACAAGGCACGACACGCAGGCCGTATTATGAATTACAACATGCACACACACATACATCCAATCACATTGGGGTTAAGGCCATAACCATTCACCATGTCATCATTTTTACACAATAGATTTAGGACATTGATTTTATTATGAGTGCAAAAAAAAAAATTTACTTTGTTGTTCCCCGAGTGAGTCGCTGCCCAGATTCATCAACATGAATCCAAGACCCATATAGCAATGGTATGATCACTCGGACTCCGCTTTCCCGAGACATTCTCGGGGTTTTCTCACTCGGGACGACCCGAGATTCTGTATTCCCGAGTGACCTCGGGAAGCTTTCTGCTCGGTATGATCTCAGAGGTCAGTCTTCCCGAGTGGGAGGTCGGGAGCCCGACTACTATATCATACAGTTTATGCAACTCATAATATATCTTTTTCTACTTCTATATCACATATAAAAGTACAAAAACTTTGTACGATCTTTTCAAGTGGATCTGATACCACTGTTGGGATCTTCAGGCGACATAAACACAAAACGCAGTGGAAACAAGATCCCACGAGCGATCCATGCGAAAGAAGACTCGTACAAAGTATATCTATCTAACAGATTTATCTACTGTTTATACCTTTGGAGCGTGCCCTTACGTTTATCCCGCTCGTCCAAGCGCCGCCGGATCTCTTGCACGTTCAAGTGTCCGTGCCTTTATTCGTATCCACACGAACATGATATCTCTACTTCGGAGAAGAACTACCTTAGTTGTGCTAGCAACTTGAGGTAGTTCACAAAACACCAAGAACCCAAGATGTGAGTTTCGGCCAAGATGGAGAAGAGAAGGAAGAGGGGAAAGAAAATGACAAGTTGTCATCCAAATAACAAGGGAAAAACTCTTTTATACTCATATCATGAGGTATCATGAGGAGTTTTTGCCTTTTAAACTTCCCTTTATTAAACATTTTAATGTAACTCTCTAACTTTTCATATAACACTCTAATGGAGAGAAACTCTCCATCTTCCTCTCTTATTAATTCGTTAAACATTTTAATGAATTAATATTTCATCCAAATGTGGTTGAGTCTAATCTAAATGAGTTTAACTCAAATTAGATCTTAATCCATAATCCAATTGGATTCACTTGAGTCTAACTCAATTAATCCAATTCCAATTAAATCTTAGCCAAATCAAGATCAATTAATCTCCGAAGCATCGTGTCCTTAGTGTGTGACCCAATAGGCTCTCGTAACATTGGCAATGTGTCTAAACCAATTTAGACACAAAAGCAATGAGCGACATCTAGCAATGCATCAATGCTACTCAAGTAACAAGAAAGTCGAGATCCGACTTAACCTCCGTGACTATGGCAATGTATGACATTGTCCTTCTATCCTTGATATCTAGATTGACAAATGAGGCATATAACGTGTCATCCTCAATCAATCTGGTGTTTCTTGATCCCCGAGTAGACTCACTCAAACAATTGAGCTCAATATCTCATATTGACTCATTTGAGCATGATCATGCGTTTTAGCAGTCCTACTAGATCAAGGGGCCCACAGATATCACTCCCGTCATATGGGAGGGATAGATCTCATCTACATCACTCACATCCCTTCGCATAATTCATTACATACCCAGTGATCGCCTTTATAGTCCACCCTATTACGGGTGACGTTTGACGATACCAAAGTACATAACTCCTTATGTAGAGAACCGTAGTGACTTCAGGTCTAAGGACTATTCATACCAATAGTCACATGAGAAAGTTTATGACACTCATATGACAATCTATGATACTTTCTCATGGCGGGTCATTCAGTACACATTCTCCAATGTATACCCATGTGTCAACTTGATATCACATATCCATGACTTGTGAGTTCAAGTCATCAGTTGACCTACATGCTAGTCTCCATGTATTAATATTGTCCTTGAATATTAATACTTGACTAGGAATGGTTTAGAGTAGTGTTCTCTACATCATCTCACTATCCATTCAACCAATCGATATAATATAGATAAGAACCTACTACCCAAGGACATTATTATACTTAGTTATTTGGCACAAATACAAAGTAAGTATAATAACCAAACATGCCATTATTAATAATAGAATATGATACAAAATGTCCCTAGTCAATCATCATATAATTGGCTCTAGGGCTCCTACTAACAAAGGGCACGCCAAGGAGTAGGGGCAAGTCATCCCCGAACCTTGTAAATCCTCTTGTTAGCATTCTTGTGTTTGTTCTTTGCTTAGGGCTTAAATTCTACAACTCTGTTTTTTCTTTTGCTTCCGCTGTGCTACTAACGTTTGAGTGTAGAAAATTCGAAAAATGCTAAGTTTAGGTGTCTGGCTACATTCACCCCCCCTCTCTACCCATCCAAGTTCCAACAAGTGGTATCAGAGCTTGGGACTTTGTACAAGCGGATTAACAACCGAGAGTCAACTACAATGGCTTTGAGAGAAGGTTTTTCCACCACCCGACCTCCCTTCTTCGATGGAGCAGATTTTCAATATTGGAGATTGAAGATGGAGTACTACCTAAAGATGGATATCAACACTTGGTTCGCTATGAAGGAGGGTTTTACCCCTCCAAAGGATGATGAAGGCAAAGAATTAGAATCATGGCGTTGGTCGGCTGAGCAAACCCAAAAGAGTGAAGCCGACGCGAAGGCGGTGGTGACCCTACAATGTGGCATGAACAAAGACCAACTCATCAAGGTTGGTCCATTTACAAGTGTAAAAGATTTGTGAAACAAACTCATCGAACTCCATGAAGGAACCCGAGATTCAAGAATAGCAAAGAGGGACTTGTTCCTCAACCAACTTCAAAATCTCTCCATGAAGGAGAGTGAGACCGTAAGTGAGCTCCATAGTAGATTCAAAGAGGTATTGAATGGTCTCCACTCTATTGATGAAAAGGTCGAAAACCGCGACCTTGTGAGATATGTGTTAAAAGCATTTCCAAGGAATGCTTTGTGGTCATCCATGGTGGATGCCTACAAAGTTTCCAAGGACTTATCAATTGTAAAGTTAGATGATTTATTTTGTCAGATGGAATTACATGAAATGGCTAACAAAGGCCCCAAGGAGAAGGGGATTGTCTTAGTTGCAGGAGAGAAGACTAAGAAGAAGAAGGAGAAGGAAGTCTCTTCATCCTCATCTTCATCCGAATCCGAATACGAGTCCGAGGAAGATGGCAGCGGGTCTTCTTCCTCTGAGATGGCAAATTTTGTTCGAAAGATGATGAGGAAGGGTCGACGCTTCAAGGGTAAAGGTAACCCTAGTGAAGTTAAGCTTGATAAATCTAACATTACTTGCTATGAGTGTAGCAAGAAAGGGAACTTCAAGAAGGACTGCCCAAAGCTCAAGAAGAAGGAGGATAAATCCAAGAAGAAGAAGAAGGCCTTGAAGGCCACTTGGGATGAATCCTCCTCAAGTTCATCGGATGAAGAGAAGGAGGAGAAGAGTACACGGCATGTGGCACTCATGGCACTTGAAGGAGAAGAAAGCAGTGATGAATCCTCCGACTCCTCAAACGTGGCTTCATCATCTTCGGATGATGAAGAGGTAATCACTCCCGAACTTGATAAATGCTATAGATCAATTGCTTGTTTAACTGATTTCTTGAAAAAGTCAAAAGCAAAAATTAAATCATTGAAAATTGAAGTTGAACAATTGAAATCCTCTAGGGATGAGGATGTAGATGATTTACATGTAGAGATGTTAGAGGATGAGATTAAATCTTTAAAAATTGAAGTTGAACAATTGAGGTCCTTTAGGGATGAGGATATTGATGATTTGCATGTTGAATTATTAGAGGATGAAAAAAAATCATTGAAGAGTGAAGTTGAGAGACTCAAGAGTGTTCTTGAGAAGTTCTCAACAAGCTCAAAGACCTTAGACATGATCTTGAATGCCCAAAGGGTAGTTTGCAATAGGTCCGGTATTGGTTACTGACCCAAAGAACCATCATTTGTGTCCTTAATGTCTAGGACTGATGTTAGACAATCGAAGACACCTAGGGCTCAAAGAAAAGTAGTCAAGGCATGGGTGCCTACGTCTTGCTTAGTAGGTGCTTTAGGTCCCAAGGTTTGGGTACCTAAAACTTCTATTTTTCGAATTGTGTAGGTTGTGATTGAGGGGGAGCATCTATCAACTTGGTTCGTTGATAGTGGGTGCTCCAAACACATGACCGGGGATAGATCATTGTTTACCACACTTCAAAGAAAAAGTAGAGATAATGTTTCCTTTGGTAACAATGGTAGTCTTAAGGTCATAGGAATAGGAGACATTCAAATATCCGAATGTCTTAGGATTAAGAATGTCCTTCTAGTCAAGGGGATGACATTTAATCTCCTAAGTGTCAGTCAATTATGTGATGCGGGTTACACAATTGATTTCCAATCAAGTAAATGTCTAGTTAGACAACATGACAATGTTGACACGGTACTAGTAGGAACAAGAGTAGATAATATTTACCAAGTTTCCTTTAAAAGTGCTACTAATGCTTTTGCTAAGTGTCTCATGTCAAGAGAAGATGAGTCCACCCTTTGGCACCGGAGACTAGCACACGTGAACATGAAGAATATCCGGAAGTTAGCCAACAAGGGATTAGTTCGTGGCTTACCAAGCATCAAGTATGAAAAGGATAAACTTTATAATGCATGTCAAATGGGTAAGCAAACAAAATCTGCACATAAAGGTAAAAGCACTGTAAGTACTTCTACCGCATTGGATTTACTTCATATGGATTTGTTTGATTGTAGCACTATTATATCCTTGAATGGTAGTAGATATTGTTTTATTATCATTGATGATTTTACTAGATATACATGGGCATATTTTTTAAAATATAAGGATCAAACCTTAGATGTTTTCATTTCCTTTTGTAGAAGAGTTGAAATTGAAAAATCATCAACCATTAAGACAATTAGAAGTGATCACAGAGGTGAATTTCAAAACCAACGATTTTTAGAGTTTTGTCAAGATAGAGGGTATAGACACGAGTTCTCTACTCCTAGAACACCACAACAAAATGGTGTTGTAGAGAGGAAGAACCGGGTCTTACAAGAGGCTGCACGAAGCATGCTCAATGAGTACTCACTACCGAGTTACCTATGGGCCGAAGCTATAAACACAGCTTGCTATGTGCAAAATCGAGTCCTCATCCATAGATTCTTAGGAAAGACTCCTCACGAACTTTGGTTTGGAAAACCACCTACGGTTAAACACCTTAGGGTATTTGGTTGTAAGGTGTTTATTCTAAACACCAAGGACCACCTTGGAAAGTTCACGGCAAAGGCTGATGAAGGGATACTGGTCGGGTACTCCCTAGTTAGCAAAGCCTACCGAGTCTACAATAAGAAATCTAGATTGGTTGAAGAATCTTCTGATATTGTCTTTGAAGAAATTCCAAAAGCAAATAATCAATCAGAAGATATTGAAGGAGCTCAATTTGAACTCAGGCAACTGGGTTTGGATGAAAGTCCAAATGTTGTTGATAATGGTGATGAGTCTGATGATCGTGAGCCTAGACAACCCATAGATCAGCCGGATCCTGAGGCTGAGCTAGTGTCTAGTGAAACCATTCAAGAAGCACCACCAACACCAAGGCAAATTAGGTTAGCCTCTAGTCATCCCCAAGACCAGATTGTTGGAGACATCCATCATGGGGTTAGGACTAGATCATTCTTCCGGAATGAGGCTAATGAAGTTGTCTTAATTTTCGAAATTGAACCTAGAAAAGTTGACGAAGCATTAAATGATCCCGATTGGATCATTGCCATGCAAGATGAACTAGGTCAATTCGAAAGAAGCCAAGTTTGGGACTTAGTCCCTAGACCTAAGAAGACCACCATTATTGGAAACAAATGGGTCTTCAAAAATAAATTGAACCATAAGGGAGAAATCATAAGGAACAAGGCACGCTTAGTAGCCAAGGGCTACAGTTAAGTTGAAGGCCTTGATTATGATGAGACCTATGCTCCCGTTGGCACGATTAGAGTCCATCCGATTGATGCTTGCATTTGCAGCACATCGTGGTTTCAAACTATATCAAATGGATGTCAAAATCGGCCTTCCTAAATGGTTTAATTGTTGGTGCAAAAAGCACCCAAGTCAAACCTGTGTTTTGATAATGGCAACAGGGTTCAAAAGTTAAGTCTCACTTGTTATCTAACAATGTTACTCTAGTGTGCAGGGTAAAAAGCCCTAGCGAAGGAATGCTAGGCACTGGCGAAGGAATGCCAGGGTAAAAAGCCCTAGCGAAGGAATGCTAGGCACTGGCGAAGGAATACCAGGGTACAAAGCCCTAGCGAAGGACTGCTAGGCACTGACAAAGGAATGCCAGGGTAAAAAGCCCTAGCGAAGGACTGCTAGGCGCCAGGCGAAGGACAGCTTGGGGCTGAAGCCCTAGCGAAGGAATGTTAGGCACCGGGCGAAGGACAGCTCAGTATCCAAGACCTGGCGAAGGACCGCGAGGTAAAAGTCCAACCAGAGGAGCGGTTGGCATCAGGTACATTCTCCCGGGAGGAGTAGGTGAGGACGCGTTCCCCATCGAGGGAACAGTAGGCGTCGGTTCGACCTAGGGCTCCATTTTGGAAGCCCAAAGTCAGAACCAAGACAGCTAAGGCTGTATAAACATAATACTCTAATGCTTTATATTGTTTTGGACTAACCCTGAATGCAGGACCGAAGGAACGTGTGTCTGCAGCTCAGAATGCCCAAAGGAGAGAGGCAAGTAGCTGAGCAGGGCGCCCTCAGTGTCCCGGGCGCCCCCAAGGGCAACACAAAACAAGCGAAGCAACAAAAGCTTAGGCTGCTTACTGGCCGGGGCGCCCCCAGTGCCCAGGGCGCCCCTAGCGTCTAGGGCGCCCCGGACGCCCAGGGCGCCCCCAGTGCCCAGGGCACCCCGCGCCTACGCCAGCGAAGCCGATTACCCTTATCCAGCCGAGAAGCCCACGCTGAAGGAGTCAAACAGGGCGCCCCCAACGTCCAGGGCGCCCCCAGTGTCAAACCTCATCCCTATTCGAGTGGGATAGAGGTTGACCGAGCGAAGCTCGGATCGCATGACACGTGGGGGGGGGGGGGGCGCCCCCGACGTCCAGGGTGCCCCAAGGTGCTATAAATAGCACCCAATGCCCAGGCTTCTGTACAACACTTGATTCAACGCTTCTACGCTCTTCTGCTCCCGCGCTCTGCTCCGGAAACCTCCCAACTCGAGTCGACGACGTCCCTCCGCTCCAAAAAGTCAATCTACATCGGACGTCGGTAACGAAGAGCAATTTCTTTTTTGTGTTTACGATACTGCAATTGTAATATTGATTTGTAAACCATTTTGCGAAAATATAGAATTGCCCGCAGTAAACGGTCAACGACCGTGGGCCTTGGAGTAGGAGTCGACCTAGGGCTCCG
>JAGFNQ010002893.1:0-19320 GCA_024364735.1 Boesenbergia rotunda | reverse complement strand
CACCTTGGCTAGGGTCGAATACACTTCTTTAGCATAGAGACATGAAAGGTACTGTGGATAGCTGACATATCCTCTGGTAAGTCCAGCTCATAGCTACCTTCCAACCCTCTTTATGATCTTGTAGGGTCCTATGTAGCGAGGACTTAGCTTGCCCTTTTGCCAAATCTCATCCTCCCTCCTTCATAGGAGCGACCTTGAGAAATACTGAATCTCCAACTTGGAATTCAAGTGGCCTACGGCGTGTGTCAGCATAACTTTTCTGTCTACTCTGGGCAGTCTCAATCCTCTGGCGGATCGTCTGGATAGCCTGAGTGGTCTCATCTATAAGCTCAGTCTGGCTGTCTAGTCCTGACTCCATCTCTTTCTTCTCACCAGCTTCTTGCCAACATATGGGTGATCTACATTTCCTGCCATATAATGCCTCATAAGGTGCCATCCTGATGGTGGCCTGATAGCTATTGTTGTAGGCAAACTCAGCTAAGCACAGAAATTTGCACCAACTACCTTTAAAGTCCAATGCACAAGCCCTGAGCATGTCTTCTAAAATCTGATTTACTCTCTCTGTTTGTCCATCTGTCTGGGGATGGAAAGCTGTGCTGAACTGAAGTCTGGTGCCTAGGGCGTCCTGAACACACTCCAAAAATGGGAGATGAATCGCCCATCTCTGTCAGAAACGATCGACTTCGGACTCCGTGAAGCCTGATTACTTCTTTCACGTACAGCTGTGCTAATTGCTCTACCGAATGCGATAACTTGATGGCTAGGAAGTGGGCAGACTTGGTCAATCTGTCCACTATCACCCAAATTTGCATCGTGTCCATGGGTGGTTCTTGGAAGACCTGTGATAAAGTCCATGGATATTTCTTCCCACTTCCACTCTGGAATGGGAAGTGGCTGCAGAACTCCTCCTGGTCTCTGGTGCTCGGCTTTGACCCTCTGGCAGGTCAAGCAGGTACTGATATATCTGGCCACGTCTCTCTTGAGTCCAGACCACCAGAACCTTTGCTTTAAATCTTGGTACATCTTGGTAGAACCAGGATGCATGGAGTACGGGGTACTGTGGGCTTCTTCTAAAATATTCTTTCTTAGTTCCTCATCATTGGGGACGCAAAGGCAGTCTCCAAAATAAAGCATGCCACTATCTGATACTCGAAACTCTGAATTTTCTGCCTCTTGGATCCCCTGCTTGATCTTCTGGATTTCTGGGTCTTGATCTTGCTTTTCTTGTATATCTATAAGCAGGGTCGACTCTAAAGTCAATGCAGAAAGTTGCCCAATCATTACTTCGACTCTAAAATTCTTTATTTCTTTCTGAAGTGGTAGAGACAGTGATGATAAGGACATCAGTGCCGCACAGGATTTTCTGCTCAGTGCATCTGCCACTTTATTAGCTTTACCTGGGTGGTAGAGGATTTCACAGTCATAATCTTTGACCAACTCCAGCCACCTGCGCTGCCTCATATTTAGATCTTTCTGAGTGAAGAAGTACTTCAAACTCTGATGGTCTGTGAAGATTCTGCACTGCACTCCATACAGGTAGTGTCTCCAAAGCTTCAGTGCAAAAACCACAGCGGCTAGCTCAAGGTCGTGTGTAGGGTAATTCTTCTCATAGTCCTTGAGCTGTCTGGAGGCATATGCTATTACTTTACCATCTTGCATGAGGACAGCTCCAAGGCCCATCTTGGATGCATCACTGTAGATGTCGAAGGCCTTGTCACTCTCTGGAACAGTCAGGATGGGAGCACTGGTCAGTCTCTTCTTCAGCTCTAGAAAACTGTGCTCGCATTTATTTGACCATTCAAACTTCTTGTTCTTTCTGGTCAAAGCTGTGAGTGGAGAGGCTATCCTGGAAAAGTCCTCCACAAATTTCCTGTAATATCCTGCCAGGCCTAAGAAGCTTCTGATCTCACTGGCACTCTTGGGTCTACACCAGTTGCTGACTGCTTCTATCTTGGCTGGATCAACTTGAATGCCTTCTTTGGATACAATGTGACCTAGAAAGGTCACCTGATTTAGCCAAAACTCACACTTTGAGAATTTTGCATAGAGCTTCTCCTGCTGAAGGATCTGCAGCACTATCCTCAAGTGTGTAGCATGGTCCTCTGGAGTCTGTGAGTATATGAGAATATCATCAATAAACACAATGACGAATTTATCGAGATACTCCCTAAAGATGTGGTTCATCAGCTCCATGAAGACTGCTGGAGCATTGGTTACTCCAAAAGGCATCACTACAAATTCGTAGTGGCCGTATCTTGTTCTGAAGGCCGTCCTGGGGATGTCACTTTCTTTAACCTTTAGCTGATGATACCCAGAACGCAGATCTATCTTCGAGAACACTGTAGCCCCTTTGAGCTGATCAAATAAATCATCTATTCTAGGAAGGGGGTACTTGTTCTTGATGGTTACCTTGTTCAGAGCTCTGTAGTCTATGCACAGACGCATAGACCCATCCTTCTTCTTCACGAAAAGTACAGGAGCTCCCCAGGGTGAGTGACTCGGGCGAATGAAGCCCTTGTCTAGTAGCTCCTGGAGTTGCTCTTGTAATTCCTTCAACTCTGCTGGAGACATACGATATGGGGCCTTCGAGACCGGACCGGTACCAGGCACTAGCTCGATCTCGAATTCCACTTCTCTATTGGGAGGTAGTCCAGGCAATTCTTCTGGGAACACTTCTGGATATTCGCAGACTACCCGTACATCCTCCTGCTTGAGTTCTTTCTTTGCTTTTGAGTCCACTATGTGTGCAAGAAACCAGCACACCCTTGCTCTAGCATCTGGTGGGCTGCCAAGGCTGAGAGAAATTTCTGAGTCTTCCTCCTTGGGGCTCCCTGAAATTCGAATGGTGGTTCTCCCTCTGGGCTGAAAACCACCTTCCTTCTACGGCAGTCCACTGAAGCGCTGTACTTACTGAGGAAATCCATGCCCAGTATGATGTCGAAGTCCTGCATCGCAAGAACTATCAGATCGACATATAGCTCTCGGTCTGAAATCTTGATTGGCACAGCCCGGAGCCTCTGGGTGGACTCCATGATTTCCCCTGAAGGGAGAGTTGTCAGGAATCTGGATTCCCAACTCTCTGTAGGCACCTGTAACTTACTAGCAAAAGGTACTGATACGAAAGAATGGGTCGCCCCAGTGTCAAACAGTGTAGTAGCTAAATGCTGTAAAATAACTATTTGACCTGTTACGACCGTGGAGGCGCTGGCAGCTTCTTCCTTCGTGAGGGAAAAGACTCTGGCATTGGTTGGAACTGGTGCTGCTTCTAACCCTCTCTGACTGATCTGAGGTCCCTCCAGTATAGTAGGCATGTAGTGTAACTGAGGCTTGCCTCCATGCTGTACGGACTGCTGAGGAAGTACCTTAAACTTGTTTGGGCAGTCTCTGGATCTGTGTCCCTCTTGTCCACATGAGTAGCATCCAGTTGCACCCAAAAGGCACGTTCCTGGATGGGTCCTCCCACACTTAGGACAAGGTGGATACCTAGCTTGCTTGTTCTCTGAGTTTCCTTTTTGGTTGCCAGGCCACTGCTTCCTTTTGTGGTTCTTATTCTTCCAGTTCTGGTTATTTGGCTGAGGCTTCTGTCCTCCTATTGTCTTGTTCTCAGTCAGGACTGGCTTCTGCTGTGCTTGCTGTGCCTTGATGTTATTCAGGTAGTGCTCTGAGATTAGAGCACTACTGACTAACTCCTCGCTGGTCTTCCTACTTAGAAATCTGATATCCATTCTAGGGATTAAACATGATTCCGTGATACTAAGGGATTAAACATGCTTCCTTGTTCTATGTACATGTGAGTAGTACTTAAGCATTTCTCTATACTGCAGTTAAATAAAGGAGCAATAGAAAAACTGAAACTTAAAGCTTTCTTACTTGAAGACGGCAAGGTTGATGCTGATGTGTGTGTGATGCTGGAGAATGGGACCTGCTCTGATACCAACTGTAGCGACCCGCCTTCTCCTACCTTAGACGGATCGTTACTTTTCTCTATACTTCTCTACTCTTATACATGACTAAAGAAAATTGCGGAAATCTTGTTTTTTTTTTTTTCTGCTAACAATTATATTCTAACTTAAGCAATCATGTATAATAATACCATGCCATACTTTCTTCTCAAATCCCATAGCTAATACCTATTGAAAACAGCCTTACCCTTCTTAAACTGCCTGTACCAGTCGACTGATGACGTGGCAGTCGACTGGTACGGCTGTAATCTGTTTTACAGAATTCGGCCCTTGCTGTCCAAGTCCACCATTCCTTCAATTTCGAGCCATATCAAATTACGACATCATTTCTATACTCTATATCAGTTTCCTAAACAATTTAGCCAATCAAACGAATCCATAAACTTGAATTTAGGACTTTTATGGACGAAAATAAACTAAACAAGTTTATATAAACTTTAACAATAGAGTTTGTACCAATCTTGACTTCTAACCATTTAAACTCATCATACAAAGTTCTATAACATCACTAAGGCATTATGGAATGAGAAAGCAACTCTTCTAGACATACTTAAGCAATAAAACTTGATTCGAAAGGGAAATTGATACTATCTTGGCACAAACACCTTTTTCTCTAACAAAGTATCAATATTTCTAACTACTCACTTTTCTACTTATCCAATGCAATCATAAAAGTATATAAGCTAAATGAAATGACATGGAATCTTTACTCTAAGCAATTGAGCATGTAAAACTATCCAAAACTCAAATACTCTATAATCTCCATAAGCAAGAACTTGAAATTTGAATAAACTTAAACATTGCAATTCAAATAACTAAATAGTCTCGTCTCAAAGATCTCTCCATAATCAGCCACCACACACACTTTGCTCAGCACCGCCTCGTCGCCTTCCTTCAGAATTGCTTGCCTTTACCTTTATCTGCAATAAGAGGAAATGCAACTAGTAAGCAAAAAGCTTAGTAAGTACTATCTAGCTCACAAAAACTCAAAATGTGCAAACATGCTTCTAGATCAAACTGAAAATCATATAAGATACTAATATGCTTGAAAGGAAACTAAGAACATGTATAACTCAAAACATGCATACTCAAGCAATAATAAATCTCAATTTACTTTTCTTGGCTCAACTTGAAACTTTAGCTATTCTTTAACTTTTTGAAAACTTTCTTTAACTTTCGAAACTTTGCTAAAGCATATACTTAAAAATAATAATCACTTGGATCCACTGAAGACGTAAGTACCATCTCATGCGCGTTCCCTAAAAGGTTGGGGTAGCGAGCCACCAATCCTAATAGAGCAGACCTTGGTCTACCAGGGCCAAGACCTTGGAATTGGACACCTGGATTTCTTTAACGACGCCCTTGGACGCCGGGTACTGGCCTTATAAAATAAAATAACTTTTCTTTCTTTTCTTTCTTATCTGTAAATGCCTTGGCATTTTCTGGAGCACCTTGCGTGCTAAAATCCCTAAGTCTTGACTTTTGGGGATTTCTTAAGGCCTTGGCCTTTTCTTTTCTTATCTTTATCTTTTCTTTTCTTTTCTCATAGCTTTTCTTGGACCCTAAACTCACATAGGGTATTAATCAACATATATGAGCATATAATGAACTAAGATCACATGCAAAAACTCAAACGACAAGGAAATATCTCTTTTAAAAACTTTTAAAGGAAATTCTCGCGGAAAAACCGCCTCTTACTGCAGGTGAGCAGTACTTACATTGATATCTTGGACTTACAACCAAGATTGACGTCTAGAACTCGGAAGAAACTTGAGATCTCGGAGAATTCTTCACGTCTACGCGTTCCTCTCGTCGCGGGGATCCCGAATATAGGATTATCTCTTGGAGAAGGGTCTCGGCCGGCCCTCTTGGCTTGATGTTGGTGTCGCCCAAGAGAGGAGAGGGAGAGAGAAAGTCGGCGCAACTTGGGAGAGGGAGAGGGTTTGAGAGAAAATAAAACTTCTCTCTTTAATTAGCTATTTATACTTAAGGTGCGGATTAACTTAACTACAGCTTAATTATCTATCTTTCTTTCCTTTTCTGTGCTTGATACCCTAGCCCGGCAGGCCGCGCGCTCCCTTGGTCTCGTGGTGGTCGCGGGTTCGAGCCACCCGCTGCACTTAATTGGTTTTTCCATTTTTGGCTTTTTCCTTTTTCTTTTTCTTTTTCCAAAAAATACCAAACGGACTCGGAAAATTCCATAAAAATACTCTAAAAATTCCTAAAAATATCTAGAATATTTCTAAACCATTTCTAAATAATTCCAAGGACTTTAAGAACTAAAAATGGAAATTTTGGGGCGTTACAAAGAAATCGATGGCTAATTTCAGCTTGGGCAGAGTTTGAATGGAGTTGAATCGCAGAGCTGTTTTTCCACTGATTTGCTGAGCTTGCGGGTCCGAGGCTCACTCTTGCTTGACGACCAAGAAGCATTTGAGCTTAGGGAGGATTGAGGCTTAGATTTCTTATCGCAATTTCAGTTTTAGTTATAATTTTCCATTTCTGCCGTAACTTTAGTTCTTAATTTCTATGTAGTTGCTGTAATTTTCGTTTTGAATGGTTTTTGCAGTAGTTAAGTTTCAATTTGGCAAGTAAATTAGCTAGTGAGTTAGTTTAGTAAGCAATAGCTTCTAATTTCAATTTACTTTAGCTTAAATTGTTGCGTGCCATTTTGAAACCTTGCGTATCAGTCCATTACTGAAGTTGCAATTCAGTTTCTGAAATTTTCATCTTGATTCACTTTCGGTGAGTTAATTCAGTTAGTCTAAGTTTGTTTAGATCTTAGCTTCATTTCTGAATCTTGTCTAGCTTGGTAAATCCGAAATTCAGTTTGTTTCCCAGCTAATTCCTGCGTATCAACTTATCCTGCTTGCGTGCAGTGTGTGTAGCTACATACCAACTTCAGATTCTGCACATCAGTAGTTTCAACTCTACCTGTGATAGCTTTTAGTTTTTGTCGAGTAATCATTAGCCTTTTAAGCTTTTCTGAATTTAGGTTAGTGGTGTGAAATTAATTCACATTTGTTAGCTCAGCATTTGATCCATTGCTGCAATTTCTGCACACTTCATTTCTACACATGCTGTTCTTCAGATTCGGCTTGCATCTCAACTCTATTCAACCATGTTTCAGTTTTTTTTACTTTCTGCATTGAAGTCAAATAATATCAGTTGAATTCAGCTTATTTTTCTTAGCCTAGGTTAATGCATTCGAACTCAGCTTGTTCCATTTAATTTTGCATTCCATTTCTGAATTCCTAAACATAGGTATTCGGACTCTGTTTTCTGCAATTCACCTCTGCAGTTAGTTTGATTTAATTGACCCAATTTTGATCCGAATTTCTTCCTTCATTCCAGCATTTTTCTTCTCTGATAGTTAGCTTTCCAAACTGCATCGATTAGTTGCATCTTTGAACTGTTAGCATTAGGCTTGGCACAAAAGTATCAGCTGTTTCACAAGGGTTTGTTTCTTCATATCAGGCTGTTTGGCACTGTTTTATATCAGAATTAAACTTCTTCCTTGGTGTATGCTTGAACTTGAGATCAGTTTCATTCGCACTCGACTTGTCTTTGCATTAGAGTCTCATGTAGGCACCTAAGCTGTATTTAGCGTGTATCAAGTTTTGGTGGTGTGAATTTTGTATCAAGTAAGAGTTGGTGTTGACTTTGTATCAATTTGTCTATAGATTGCTTGGCATTTGGTTATTTTGAATGGCAAACCTTGAAGCAAAAATTCGAATTAGTATCAATCAGGATTAGGATCGATTTGATTTCAGATTTGATTTCCTGAATTTTGCAAATTGCATTAATTGATTAAGTGGTCAATTGGTTGAATCATTAAGTGCTATCACTTCGTTTAGTTCATGAGTTAAGTCTCTTTCTTTCCATTGTGTTTTTATTCTAAATTGAAACCCAAACCATATTCCATTTGAAACCCCCAAAAACGACACATAACTACAAGTTTGAATCAAGCACGACAACTAGCCCCGAGAAAAATACGACATGTGACCCCTATATTACATTTTCATACTTTGGATTGTAAAAGGGTTTCCAGTTATTCATTCACATCTAAATCTGATGAGCCCACACTTTCGTGACAATTTAATTTAGTATATTTTGGGCTTATCAAATTTTTGGCGCCGTTGCCGGGGAAGCAACTAGTTGATTTGTTTGATTTTTGCTTGTATGCCTTTGGACATATCATTGGGTTCTATTTTATTTTGCTTTATCTTTTGTATACGGGTACTGCCATTTTTCTTGTTTGTTTTGTGACAGGGCTGCAGGTTCAAAATGTTTTCATCCACTTATCAGCAGCCGTGTCCACAATTTCAGCAGAACCAACTTTTCAATCAACCATTACAGCAATTTCAACCGCCACAGCAAGAATTCCGACAGCCCTATTCCAATTTTCAACAACCAAATCAGTTTTTTTAGCCTAATTGTCAGCCAAGTCAGCCCTTCCAATTTCAGCAGCCAAGTCAACCAAATTTCCAACAAATTCAGCATGGGCAGCCACCATTCCAGAATTTTGAGCAATCATTTCAGCAATTTCAGCCTTCTAATCCGAATTTCCAGCCTACATTTCAGCAATTCGAACCTCAATTCCAGCCATATCATCAAGGACAGCAAGGTTTTCAATCATTTCCAGCTTTCCAAACTCAAAATCAATAAAATTTTCAGCCTTTCCAGCCCTATAATCAGATTTCACAGCCCTACAATCAAGGGTTTCAAAATCAGAATTTTCAGTCGTCGTCACCGAATTTTCCACTTCAAAATCCGAACTTTCAAGGCTATAACTCCCAGCAAGGTTTCCAAGCTTATCAGCCCGCTAATCAGTCTTACCAACAGCCATGTTTTCAAGGATCTCAGCAAGCTTAACCATTTTAGCCAACTACTTCATCATTTCAAGGTCAGTCAAGGAGCTATGCTAACCAAGGAGGCTATGGGAGTTCTAGTGCAAGAAATGTGCCCCAACAGAAGGTCGAGGAAATGTTTCAACAAATTATGCAACAACAAAGGTTAGAGGAGATGTTTCAACAAGTTCTACTATATCAACAACAAGAGCAACAAAGGCTTCAATACATCGGAAGAAGCATTGGATCAGGACAGTCAGATGAATCTATAGGTGTAGGGGATTGCACAGAGCCCCAGGGACCACCTACAGTGATTGATACATCAGAAAATTCAGAGGATAGGATTGAGAGTGTAGGGGATTGCACAGAGCCCCAAGAATCACCCATTCCTATTTCACAGGACCATTCTCATCTTTTATTTTGTGATTATAGTATTATTGAAGGTCCTAATTTTTTTAATTTGGTTGATACAGGAATGGTTGAGGAAACATGCATTGGAGATGATTCCATAGGTGTAGGGGATTGCACTAAGCCCCAGGGACCACCACAATTACCAGAAAGTATAGGGACTTGCATGGTGGAAGCAAGAACCCAAGGATCACCTGCTTTAGTTGAGTGTCCACCAGAACCTGAACCTGAAGAGGAGCAATTATTTGACCAGCAGGAGAACACGGATACATCTACTTTTGTAGAACCTCCAGGTATTTTTCAGCATGATCAGGTAAATACTCCTCCAAATTTTTCTAAAAATTGCATAGAGGTACCTCAAATTGATCTTATTGTTTGTAATACACTTGTGGATACATTTTTTGTAGAAAATAATTGTGAAAAATCTCTAGAGGTACTTAGTGTTGAATTGGTTGAAAATGAAGCATGTTGTACTACATTAGATGCCAATGCTGAGTGTGAAAATTTTTTAGAAGTGCCTAGTGTTGTTGATTGTTGTGATGAGTCTTTTGATTATCATATGCTGAAAATAATTGTGAAAAATTCATTGAGGCACCCAAAATTGATGATATAGGTTGTGATACATTGCTTGATACATCTTTGTTGAAAAATAATTGTGATATTTTTATTGAAGTGCCAAAAATTGATTTCATTATCTGTGATAAATTTCTGAGTGCAAATTTTTTTGAAAATAATTTTAAAAAATTCATTGAGGCACCACAAATTGATATAATTAGACATGATGCAGTTTTGGATTCATTTCATGCAGAGACTGATATTATTTTATTTCTTTCTGACCCTGAACGCTTGAGAGAGGTATTACATTATTTTGCAGGGTCCAGAAGACTTCCGGAGTGGGTACTCCAACTGAACAGACTTCAACCTCCTGGAAGGACTTCTAAAAGGCAGGAAGAAGGAGGAGATGATTTTACTTTAATTCGAAGCACTCCATTCCTTCAATGGATCTTATACCTGAATCGCCTTCGGCCACCGGAGCAAATTTTTGTAAAGTTCAAGTGTGGAGGAGTCCCAAATCTCTCAGCCACCCATGTTCCTCCACTACCACGATGGAGGCTCCTTCTGGATAGACTCCGTCCACCAGAAATAAATGGGAGATTGTTCTTTCTTGTATTTTCTTTTATTGCATTTTTCATTTTCATGCTTTCTAGAAGTAGATTTTCTTGCTAATAAATGCTTAAGTAGAGTAGAATGCATAGGAGTCAATGTAAATACCATGTCTTTTGTTTTAGCACTTTTTCTTGCATGACTAGGAATAAATGTAACCCTCTAGGTTATTCCATAGCATTTTAGAATCTCTTGGAAAATAAGTTAAATTTGGTTGTCAAAACTTAGGGTTTGAGATCATGGATGAAATCTTGGATGCTTGAGTACGATTTTGCTTTAGATTCTTAATTGAGGACTTGAGATGAATTATTTTTACCTAGTGAGAATTAGCCTTACTTTTGTGATACATTTATGTCATTGTGCTCTAGAACTTGCTTAGGTTCATTCTAAGCCATATTTCAATGATTGGATCACATCTATAGAGACTAATCACTTTGTTTACCCTTCCATATCAATTTTCACAAAAATCATGTCTATTCTATTTGTCTTTCCTTATTCCTAATCTTAACCCCAATTTTTCCATGGATTTGTTTGCTTGGGATGTTTTCTTGATGCTATTTTTGTTGGGACCGGGTGCATGTCGACAAGGATACGAGTTCGTAAAATTTTAAATTTTTTACGTGCAGCGGAAGAATTTGCAGAAAATAATTTCCTAAATTATTTTAACTTTGTATCTAGCATGCAATCTTATGGTGTGTTGACATAATCATAAAATAAAACATTGTGGAAAAGTAAACTAATTTACTTTGTACCTTTTGTAACTCGAAGAAAGGGACGAGATCCAACCGTAGCGTCCCTTGGAAGCTTCGCCTCTATTCGCGTCCACGCCGAGTTCTCTTCGGGATGACTTCGCAAAGTCACGAGTTTTGCGCCGACGAGAACTACTAGATTCTCGGAAGGCACAACTAGAAGAACAAGAGAAAATTAGGAAACTAACCAATGAAGTAACGGAATCGAATTCCGAGAAGAGAGGAGTCGCTATCCGCTTCTTCTTCTTCTTGTTCGGGTTCTCCTTCTTCTTGATTGCTCACGCCAACTTCAAAGGGGGAAGTTGTTTGGTGCGCCGGCCCTAAACCACTAGGGTGGGCGCCGGCCCTAGGCAAGAGAGGGAGAGGGAGAGGAGAAGAGATTAAGAGAGAGAGGGAGAGCTCTATGATAAGTTGAGTTAGGAATAAGGGCTAGCCTTTGGTTCCTTTATATAGTAGCAACTCCTTTGCTAAGTCTCCCTCTAAACCGAATTAACGGAATTAACGGAATTAGTTATAAGAAATTTATCTTATAAATTTTCTTATTAATTATTCCGTTTAAACCGAGTCTTTATTATAAACCAATTTATAATAAAACAAATTAATTATCATAAGAAAATTTATCCTATAAATTCTCTTATGAATTTTATTATAACTAACTTTATAATAAAACTAATTAATTATCATAAGAAATTTATCCTATAAATTCTTATGAATTATTCCGTTTAAACCAAGTTTTATTATAACTAATTTATAATAAAACAAATTCTTCTTCTCTTTAAATTATAGAATAAATTTTATAAGAAATTTATAAACTTTCTTATTATGGAAAAATCAATTCATAATTGATTTTATAAAATTAAAATAAACCCAATTCATGGATTATTTTAATCTTCCATAAAAGAATAAATTTCTATAAATTTATTTATATAAATTTCTTTATACAAATTTATTTATCCATAATTTATAAAATAAATCGCGCTGGATTTATCTTATTAATTAAACCAAAATTAATTGGTTTTCTCCTCTTATTGTGGCCGGCCACCAAAGGGGGTTTTGGCACCCTCTTTGGCCGGCCAAACCAACCCGAACCGCCGCGAATTAAACTCATTTAATTCGCCCAAAAAGCCTTCAAAAGACTTAGCCATTTTTAGCTTCCATTGCGCCTCTGACTAACTCAGATTCGACTTATTTCTCTTGATCGGAAAATCCAATTTTCAACTCGTTTTAAATCCCTCGGATTACTCGTAGTGCGTGTGACTAAATAGGCTTTCGATTTATGTTGGCCGTCTATAATTAACTAATTATAGAACGATCATGAGTGGCACCTAGTAGTACATCATGATCCCCAATTAATCGAAAGATCAACGGTTTGACCTCAGAAGAAATTATTCTGAAACCCTTCAGCAGCTCTAATGAATCGTGCCCCATTCCCTTCACCACCTTATACCCACTTGGTTCAGGACACGGTCAATGGTGTCAGTCCCCACTAGGCTGACTACGTCACACCTAGCCCAAGTAATGTCTTACTCGTCCTTTGGATTTCTAATTACTCTCATGTATTTTAGAGACTCTCACTCTAAACATGATATGCTCTGGCCAGAGGCTTTGAGTAACAATCCGACGATAGGCCTGGGTATACATCTCCTCGCAAGGAGTGGTGAATCCTTTGTAGGCTGTTCAAACATCTTCGGGCACTTCGGCTTATACCCGATCATCCTGGGTCCACACCTCCTTGGAGATGCTTGCTTAAGATGTCAAAGTATAAGTCTCTATGACCAAGATGACTTGAACACCGCAAGTCAAAGGAACATCGCACTTAAGCCGCAGTAAGATCTTCATTGACATATCTACATGTAGATTCCCATATGAAGTCTTACAGCTAGTCACTCCAATGAACTAGTTCCCTTAACTAGCATCCATGTTTATCTCCGGACATCCCAATGTCACCAGCCAGTGAGAATCAGCTGAATAGAGAATAACCCATGCTAGTCTCAACAGAACTGATAATGTCCGTATTTATCAATTCATCGACTAGGGATATTTCCAACACTTCACATTTGCACATTTAGAGATAATCACTAGTTGTGATCCCATCACAAATTCTCTTATGCTGTGAATTGTATGGCGGACATTCAGTAGATGAGTTTAAGATCCCAATCAAATACACAAACATGTATACTCAAATAGTGAATTATCATTTATTGAAATAAATGTTTACAATCATAAGGCGATTGCCTTAGGACACTTCTCTCATATCACTAACAAACTCCCACTTGGCCTAATGCCAATCGCTACGGTATCCAATACCACAGGCTCTAACATGACCCTCAAACTTGCTTTGAGGCAAGGCCTTAGTTAAAGGATCCGCTATATTCCTTTCAGTGGGAACTCTCTCAATTTGTATGTCATTCCTACTTATAATCTCTCTGATCAGATGATAGCGGCGAAGCACGTGTTTGGATCGCTGATGAGACCTTGGTTCCTTTGCTTGTGCAATAGCTCCATTGTTGTCGCAGTAAACCGGCACTGCATCATCAATGGTTGGAACCACGCCAAGTTCAGAGACGAACTTCTTGATCCAGACTGCTTCCTTTGCTGCTTCCGAAGCTGCGATATATTCCGCTTCCGTGGTGGAATCCGCTACAGTGTCTTGTTTGGAACTTTTCCAACTTACTGCGCCTCCATTCAAAGTAAATACGTATCCAGACTGCGATTTGGAGTCATCCTTATCTGTCTGGAAACTGGCATCTGTATACCCACGTATTACCATATCTCCTTCTCCATATATTAGGAACACATCCTTAGTTCTTCTTAAGTACTTAAGGATTGTCTTAACAGCCGCCCAGTGATCCATTCCTGGATCCGACTGGTATCTGCTTGTGACGCTCAAAGCATACGATACATCAGGCCTAGTACATAACATAGCATACATGATAGATCCTATCGCGGATGCATAGGGAATCTTATTCATGCAAATCCTCTCGTCTTCTGTGCGCGGACACATAGACTTTGAAAGGTTGATCCCATGCCTAATGGGAAGGTAACCTTTCTTGGATTCCGACATGCTAAACCTTTTTAGCACTCGGTCTATATATGTAGACTGCGAAAGACCAAGCAACCGTTTTGATCTATCTCTATAGATTCTAATCCCAAGGATATAGGTTGCTTCTCCCAGGTCTTTCATGGAGAAAGTTTTGGATAACCAAATTTTAACTGTCTGTAAGACTGAAATATCGTTTCCTATAAGTAAGATGTCGTCGACATATAATACTAGGAATACGACTGCACTCCCACTAACCTTCTTGTACACACAAGGTTCGTCAGGATTTTGTGAGAAATCAAACTTTTTGATTGTCTCATCAAAACGGATGTTCCAGCTCCTAGATGCTTGCTTCAGTCCATATATGGATCGTCGAAGCTTGCATACCTTGGTTTTATCAACCGATGTGAAACCTTCAGGCTGTATCATGTATACGTCCTCAAGCAGGTTTCCGTTAAGGAAAGCTGTTTTCACATCCATTTGCCAAATCTCATAATCATAATGAGCTGCTATGGCTAGGAGCATCCGAATGGATTTAAGCATAGCTACTGGCGAATAGGTTTCGTCATAATCAATTCCTTGTTTTTGACGATATCCCTTTGCCACTAATCTAGCCTTAAAGGTAACAACATTACCTTCCATGTCGGTTTTCTTCTTGAAAACCCACTTGCACCCTATGGGTTTAATCCCTTCAGGTGGGTTAACCAAGTCCCATACTTGATTTTCGTACATGGAATCCATTTCCGACTTCATGGCTTCAAGCCATTTGTCCCTTTCTGAACTTTTCAGAACATCTTCATAACTGATAGGTTCGTCATCGCCAATGAGCAACACGTCGTTCGATTCACTTACGAGAAATCCGTATCTCTCTGGAATGTTGCGTGTCCTATCAGACCTACGAAGAGGTGGTGTAGTTTTAGGTTCAACTGATAGCTCATCATTATGAATTATCGGTTGTGGGCCTAGACTCGGTGTCTCTGTAATGTCTATTGGAGTTTCTTGAACTTCATCAAGTTCAATGCCACTCCCACTGTTTTCTTGTAAAAGAAATTCTTTTTCTAGAAATACAGCATGCCTTGAAACAAACACCTTTTGTTCCAAGGGATGATAGAATTGGTAACCCTTCGTTTCCTTAGGGTATCCAATAAATAGACATTTATCAGACTTAGCATCCAATTTGTCTGATACAACCCGCTTCACATAAGCAGGACAACCCCATATCTTAAGGTGAGTTAAGTGAGGTTTCTTACTATTCCAAATCTCATATGGAGTAGTAGAGACTACCTTGGTCGGGACTCTGTTTAATAAATAAACAGCTGTCTTAAGTGCATAACCCCAAAAGGATTTTGGAAGAGTTGCATGATTCATCATCGACCTAACCATGTCCATCAAGGTTCGGTTTCGCCTCTCAGATACACCATTATGCTGTGGTGTATATGGCGGAGTCCATTGGGATAATATCCCATTGTCCCTTAGATAATCTTGAAACTCTTGACTTAAGTATTCACCACCCCGATCGGATCGAAGTATTTTAATACTTTTGCCAAGCTGTTTCTCTACTTCATTTCTGAACTCTTTGAATTTCTCAAAGGCTTCAGATTTGTGTTTCATCAAGAACACGTACCCGAATCGTGAGTGATCATCGATAAAGGTGATGAAGTAGCTATAGCCTCCTTGTGCAAGAGTTGACATTGGTCCACATACATCAGTATGTATTAGACCAAGCAATTCTCCCACTGGATTACCTTTTCCGGTAAAGGGTAATTTGGTCATCTTGCCTTTTAAGCACGATTCGCATGTATCAAATGAATCGGGTTCAAATGATTCCAAAATTCCACATCGGTGCAATTCGGTCATGCGTTTCTTACTTACATGGCCAAGACGGCAATGCCAAGTGTAGGAGTCTATTCGATTATCTATTCGAGCACGTTTGTTGCTAACTTCGATATTGAAAACGTCACTGGATAAATCTAACGTGTAGATGCCATTGCACAAAGTTCCATTCCCATAAAGAACGCCATTTAAAGTTATGTAACAACAATTGTTACTAAAAGTTAAATGATAACCCTTTTCATTCAAACATGAAATAGATACAATGTTCTTTATTAACGAAGGAACGAAATAACAATTATCCAATTCTAAGATGCGTCCAGTCGGGAGCTTTAGCAAATATGTTCCGATGGCAACAGCAGCAATCCTTGCTCCATTTCCAACTCGCAAATCTGCTTCTCCCTTGACGAGTCTTCTTCTATTCCTTAGCCCCTGTATGTCATTACATATATGTGAGCTACACCCAGTATCAAGTACCCAGGTATTTGAGGAAATAGAGTGACATTCAATAACGAAGATACCTGAAGAGGACGGGGCATCGGATGCCTTCTTCTTCAAGGACTCAAGATAAACTTGCAATTTCTTCGCCAGTGACCCTCCTTGCCACAATGATGGCAAGTGCCTTTTGGTTTCTTTTCAGTCTTTTTAGCCTTTTTCTTCTTTCCCTTATTCTGTTCTTTGGCCTTCCTCTTAGAACCTTTCTTCGAGGAACCAACTAACAGAACTGCCTTTTGTTCCTGCTTTACAGAAGGCTCTACAGACTTCAGCAGGTTGACTAACTCAGGAATGGTAGTTTCCAGCTTGTTCATCCGATAGTTCATCACAAATTGCGAATAACTTTTGGGCAAACAACTCAGAATTAAGTCAATACTTAGTTCATGATCCATTGCAAAACCGAGTGTGTTCAGTCGCTCAATGTACCCCAACATCTTTAGCACAAACTGCGAGGCAGAAGTGCCTTCTTGCATCTTAGTTGTGAAGAGGAGTCTGGAGACTTCGAACCTTTCGGATCTCGCCTGCTCTTCAAACAACTCATTAAGATGGAAGATGATGGTATAAGCATCCATATGCTCATGCTGCTTTTGCAGCTCAGGTATCATAGAGGCTAGCATGATGCAACTTGCAAGTTCAGAATCGGTCACATGTTTCTGATAGGCCACCAATTGGTCTGGAGTTGCATCTGCTGGAGGATTTGAGGGAAGTAGATTTTCAAGGACATAAGCAATCTTCTCTGCCTTGAGGACTATCCTCAGGTTTCGAAGCCAGTCCATGAAGTTAGGCCCAGTTAATTTGTTGGTGTCCAAGATGGAACGCAAATTCAGAGAAGACATGATCGAGTGATTAACCTAGAAATACAAATTGAGATTATGTGAGAAGATTTATTAAAGAATGTATCAACATACATAAATTAAATCCTATTTATTTTACGAATTGAGTCACCCTTATTATCAATTCGGGAGATCGTAGGAACATCTCCAAATAGGTTGATATCCAACCATAGATAAGAACAACCATGGCTGTGGCCATCAAGTTCTTCTTAGCTATGAAGGTAGGTAATTATACCGATTACACATCACATATATGTAACTATCACATTATGCTATCAACTAATTGAATGTTTGCATAAAACATTGGGTTGTTAACTCATTAACAAGTATGTATCATTATACATAGCACCCAACTGCACCTCTCTTTACATCGACCTTGGCTGTGGCACAACAAATCGATGCTCCAAGCTTAAGGCTGACCCATTAATCAAGAAATAGTTTTAATATGGTTGGAGCTCATTCAACCGCTTAGTCAGGCTTGGATGTGTCCAACAACCAAAACTAATGATTGACCTCTGACTCGAACTATATTATTCATAAACTAATTCCATGGTTTGAACATGTTGAGGTTCAAGTCGGGCATGGATGTGTCCATCAACCCAAGCGAGAAACAAAACTCCGATTCTAACCATATTAATGGAAGGTGTTGGCCTTAATATTTTGTAAGGGGTTTTGGGTCTCATCTTCTTTTTAAGCACATTCATGACATAAATTATGTCATGACTAACGATTTCCTTAATAAGTATGTATGTGACTTAATTTATCAAGTCTCATGAATTAATTAGGAACCGGATTTCCTAATTATAATTTCATACTTTATTAAAGGAATTGTTTTGGGAAACAATTTCCCCAAAACAATTTCCTAAATTGTCATAATTAATTTCGGAAATAATATGTTCAAGACTTTGATTTCTCTAAATCAAATCTTATTAAATTAAGAGACAAATCCCTTAATTCAACTACATATTATTTTCATGAAAATCTCATTTAAGAAAACTCTATAGGAAACCATTTTCCTAATTAATTTTGGAGACAACAATATGTAAGAGCATCACCTCTTCAAACATATTTTATTCATGGATTTAATTAATTACAACAAATTGTTTTCTAAGGGTGGCTCCCCGAGGCTCAGATACCCAAAGAAAAGTAATGTGTTGTAAATCCAATTGGACGGCTCCCCGAGGCTCAATCCAAATCAAACATGACAATTTCAATTAAAATTGGGAAATTAAATTACAACAACTAACTTTAAATTGGACGGCTCCCCGAGGCTCAATCCAAAATAAAGAATTTTGTTGTCAATTTAAAAACCAATTCAAATTTAATTGTCAATTAACTGTCCATGAATTTGTCTAGACTTTCTTAAAAGAAAGTGCCCAAAATTGCGAGATTTCGAAAATTGATTTTCAGAATAATTGTAAGTTTCTGGTACAAAGGAAACTTACATATTTCCAAAATTGGAAAATTTCTAAAATAGAAAAATTTCCAAAATTGGAAAGTTTCCAAAGATGGGAAGATTTCGAAATTATTATAAAATTTCAGAAAATAGAAAATTTCAAACGTTTGCGAAATTTCATGAGGATTTCCAAACTTTGAAATTCCTAAATCTAAAATTTATTATAATTCGAAAGTTTCCATAATTGAAAATTTTTTTCCGAAATTGAGATCATGACAAAGTTTTCCACAAAACAATTATATGATTAAGTCGAACACTAACCGGCTCTGATACCACTGTTGGGACCGGGTGCATGTCGACAAGGATACGAGTTCGTAAAATTTTAAATTTTTACGTGCAGCGGAAGAATTTGCATAAAATAATTTCCTAAATTATTTTAAACTTCGTATCTAGCATGAATCTTATGGTGTGTTGACATAATCATAAAATAAAACTTTGCGGAAAAGTAAACTAATTTACTTTTACCTTTCGTAACTCGAAGAAAGGGACGAGATCCAACCGTAGCGTCCCTTGGAAGCTTCGCCTCTATTCGA